>LUCG01092051.1:0-10166 GCA_001633085.1 Carthamus tinctorius | reverse complement strand
TATGATTTTGTACATGTTTTTTGTATCTGGATTTTCCTTTGTTAATCATATATGATTTTGTACTTAAAAAAAGTTTTTTCTTAAATTGACATGCTTCTCGTATGAACCTCCCTCTTTCAAAATATATTTTAAATATATTTATAAATGGAAGTATAGCTCTTTCAAAATATATTTTAAATATATTTTTCTCGTATTAACTGTTAAAATATATTTATAAGAGGTCAAATTTCCTTTTTTATCTGGATGTATGCTCAAGATTCTCTTTCAAAAGGATTGAAAGAAACTGATACTATGAGAGCAATTTTGCAGAATTTTGTTTGTAGAACTTTAGAGAGGAAGGAAGAGAACCATCAAGTTTACAATCTAGTTATTTAAGCACTTTTTCAGCTATGTTTGGAAGTATAAATGGAGTTATATAAAATAAAGTATAGCTCTAGTTATTTAAACTATTTTACAACCTTGAATTATAAAAGCACTTCTGAGTCTATTTTGACTGAGCTTTTACGAGGGTCTTACTCTTTCTGGTCAGGTTTGGGACAAAAATTTTGGCTTTATTCGGGCCTTTCTAGTCAAGCTTGTGTCATAAAACTTTGGCTTCGAACTCACTAGGCTTGGACTTTTTCAGATCGGACTTCGGGCCGAAGCCTTGTTGCATCTCTACAGGTGTAGCCGTGTAGGTTATATTCCTCCGTATAGAATTCAATCAAGTGTTGTCATTCAAATTTTTCGTCTATCTTCGCATTTGACTTATGATTAGTCGAACGGTCTTTTTCTTTAATAACCTCAAAAGATAAATAAGCTTATAATTGTCTAACATACCATAAACACACAATTTCTCTATCTTCATATGCTTTTAAATATAATCAATGTAACTTGACAATATAACATTCACGATACGAACAAATAGAAGATCTGGTAGTTACGAGTCAAAACTATCAGTAATAAAAAGAATTAGACATCTATTATTATAAGGATCTATAATTACATTGAATGGAAACTTAATTACATATTGCTACACTTTTGCATGTTTTTTTACATGAAACTAATAAATATCATCATTTCAACAAACAAATATTATAACAAAGAACTAATAACCTTTGCTAATTACAATTGTTCAACACGAACACGAACCATTGAAAAGCCATGTAACTATGAAACCTCCGATACCCTCGTATACGGTTCTTAAAAACGAGAACTTCTTTACAGAAACCATACGCTCTACAATTCACATATCGCCCCTAAAGTATGGCCCATTGAGAAACGAGCTCGAGAAAGTTCCTCCACCATTCGGGAAAAGTGTAAGCAAGCATATGAGCCCAAGGATAAACCCCCAGGCGTACCGATCATCGCCTAGAGGGGTAATTTCATCCTTAGCGGGTATTTCTTCTCCGCCTCTAAAAAATGTCGCAAAGAGCCCCCAAGCCAAACAAAGGACACTACCATTAAGACCACCGATGACTAATAGAAGCGAAGTGGCAAAAGATAACAAAGCGGCCGTGCTCCTACCAAACATGGCTTGAGCCATCCGACCTCCTTCGAGCCTTCCACATGGCAACAAGTTCAACGAAGTCACCACCATTCCTAAATCAATTGAAAACGAGTCGAAATGTTTCACATCATTCAATAACGCTTGATAGAAAAAGAAAGAGAATACAAAACATCAATTCGGGTGCGTTTGGTGTGAAGAAAGGACATAACTATACAGCAACTGTCCAGCGTTTGGGAAGACATAAAGGACTGAATAGGACCGGTTAAATGACCAATGTACCCCTGATAAGTTGTTTAGTATTTACGAAATAATCAATCTAACTAAAAATTAACTATTATTATTCTCATCAACTTAATTTATAAATTACTTATACCTCCCCATGATAGTAAGGATCGAATAAGTTACTCATACTTTCTTACTCCCAAAATAAATGTCCACAATTAAAGATGCACATAATTTAATATTATTTTTAATTAACTAAATGATAAAATTACCTTTAATAATAGAAGTAATGAATTTCCATATTCTCATAAAGGTAGAATTGTAAAGTAGTCACTTTCTTCAATGAATCGTTATTTTTCGACAAACTAAAATAGAAATGTAGATATCTACTTCCAATTTCCAATAACAAAAACGTTGCAGGGAGACTCACCTAAAAGACCAGCAAACGCAAGAGGATCAACCGGGACCCCAACGCCTTCCACAGCATACGGCAACACATTGCCTAGATCATCCGTGTACGGACCGACAACATATTGGATAAAAGAAAGTAACGGGTTATTGAAAAAGAATTGCGGTCTTATAAACCTGCATACCAACAATCCATAGCAAATTATTTAACTCACAAATAAAGTTGCTAGGATTTTCCTGACTGTTATCTTCAGGGCCCCACAAGATTAGCTGAGGTGCGCATAAGTTGGCCTAAACACCAACCGTTACCAAAAAAAAAGAAAAAAAAAACTTACAAAGCATTATCGCCTCCATTGAAGCTACCGTCAGCCACGAAAGCCGCTACCGCAAGTGCCAGTGACGTCAAATAAGCACTGGCGGTCCGTGCCACCGGAATATCGAAAAGAGCCTTTTTATTAGGGAGAAGAGACTCGTAATTATTCATAACTCCCAAGCAGCCGGTCCACGTAGACGGGACGAGAAACGACGGACTGAGTTCGACCCCGTAACGCGCTGCCGTTACCCTAGTGGTTATCTGCAGAAATATAATAGTCACAGTTTGACCATTTAAGTCAATTGTGGCACTATTTGAAGTCAAAATCGATATGGAATTCGTCGTAATTTATAAAAATCAACCGTTACGTATTCGTATAATCTTTATAGAATGCAATGTAACCATCGGATATTTCTCGAAAACGCTACGAATTGGTATTAATTTTGGAAAAGAAGTTACTCTTATTGACCTTAAAGAAGTCAAATGATGTTGATAAAATTAGTTAAATTTTGAAATAGGTGAGGCAAAAAGATGTACCTCTGAAACACCTAAGATGGTTAGGAAGCCGCCGAAGAGTGGCACAACGTCTGCTAGGTAGTCGTTAAACGTTGCATCGGGTTTAAGGAAGAAGCCACTCATCAAAGCAATCGTTCCAAAAGTGGTCACGGCTAAGGCTATTGCACTTATGTAGCCCGATGGGGTGCTCAATTTCGTTAACTCGAATTGGAGATCTATCTCGGATCTCGGTTGCACCACGCAAACCTTTTGATAGAAAATTAAAAAAGCATTATAAGAATAGTGTTTGAGAAAATCTCGGACCCAAAACAAATGAATCTCGTCAAGTTTAAAATATCGAAAATACCCTTCAACAAAGACCAATAAATAATGCTCTTTAATTACTAGCGAGAAAAAAAGACAAAAAAGTACTTTTAAGTTGACCGAAATAAACAAGATTTGGTAAGTAAGACTTTAGCAACTTGTGAAATCTACTTTTTATGAATTTAATATTCATAAAGTAATATTTGTGAATCCTTACATGACATACTTATGCAACTGGCTAACCCACTACTTCCTAGAGTAGTTAAAGTTGTTGAAAGGATTACTTACCCAACTTGCTAAAGTTCTAAAATCGGCATTTAGCAAGCAACACTTTAGCAACTTGTTAGAATGTTACTATATGGATACTAAATTCATAAAAGTAGATTTCCAAAGTTGCCAAAGTACTACCTAACAAATCTTAGCTATTTCAGTTGAGTAGACTAACCACTATAAAATGAATTGGGAGGTAACAATGGCTATTTAGGGCAATTAAGCATTTTCTTCACTGTTATCTTTAGGATCCCACAGAGCAAAGGAAATTTTCCTAGTAGTTATCTTTAGGTGTGCGTAGACACCCACCGTTACGAGAAAAAAGAGTATACTTAATGTTTATGGTCATTAATGTAGTTGATCATGTACGTTTTTGTGCATTAAATCATCGATAACCATGGCATTCCATGAAAAAACTAAGAACATGAATCAAATTACCTGTTTTGTAATATCATTAGATTTTTCCTCCATGAACCATAAAACAACCTCCCTTCCTGCAGCTTCTGATAACTTCTCTTCCAATGCTGGGATCACTTCTTCAATGGGCCTCCTTAAGTTTCCAATAAAAATCCCTCCGTCGCCGAATCTCCTAACATCCGTCGCGAAAAACGTAGTAAACCCAAAACAGCTTTTTAACTGCCATTCAACATATACATTCTTTATATCAACACACTTGTTGAATATTCACTCTAATTCTCATCAATCTTGAGGCCAGAAAAACAGAGGATTCAACACAAGAATTCTTGGTTAAATTAGCATATGACCAAATTTTTATAGATATTAAAATAATTTCACATGGGGTTTCAAGATTTCAAGATTCATTTAACTGGGTAAAAATAAAAAAGAAAAAAGTTTTCACCTTGTTGAGATCAAGAGCCTTGAAATTCTCCTCTGCTTTCTCTAACCTCTGTTTTTCTCTAGACAAATTATCGCGAACCAATCGATTAAAAAACCCCACGATCGGATTATCGCTGCTTCTTTCCCTATCAAGCTCTTTTAGCTTCCTATCTGTTCGTTTCTTTTCGAGCTTTATGGCAGCTTCGATCGAAGGATTACCCATGAATTTCTTGAACTCGTCGTCACTCTTCCAATCCAATTCTTGCTGCTCCTCGTTCCCTTCAATTTCACCTCCATTTTGCTCACCCAATTCAGACCCCATATGGGTTTCATCCTTTTTGTGTTCAGCCGAAGCTACACTCACAGGGGACTCTTCGGTTTCTTTCTGGGCTTTTACAGAAAGCTTGAGTCTTTTAGGGTTTTGAATGGTTAATGAAATATGAGATTTGTGATAAAAAGTGGGTTTAGAGAGATTTTTGCATGACCATGAAGAAAGAGAGTGGGAGATTGGTGGAATGGAGCCAATGGTGGCCATTGTTGTTGGCAAGATTTCTTGAAAACAGTGAGGTGAGAATAGGAGAGCAACATAAAGGAAAAGGGGATATGGGTTTGAATTGAGAGATTGATCTAGAAACATGGAGAAAGGTTACAGATGTATGCATATTGGGTATTGGCAAGAAATGGACAAGACTTGCATAAACCCCACATTTTAGGAGATATCATGAAATGATGAAAGATGTAAAATGAGAAGATGTCAAGTAATGTCCTTATAGTATAGGTTTCGTTTCATAGAGACCCCTTCAACTATAAATGTCGAATAATGAGATGTGATTTAAGAAGATGCAATATGATTACGTCGTTTTAGTCGAGAGGTTATGAGGTCAAGAGAAACAGATGACGTCCATCAAACAAGAGGTTACGAGTTTATGATTGTTAGATAACGTCCATTAGTTATAGGGGTTATGAGTTCAAGTATCATAACATACTTTTTTTAGGTGCATGGTATTCAAAGTAAAGTATAATTTTCGTGAGGGCAATGCTATTTGCAGCCCTTTAATGTCTTAGAATCGGATCAAATCATGTATTTAGAATATAAAAAGTAGATTTTAGTATTGATGTGTATGAGGAGGAAAACTATTAGGTTGTCACGCTTTTAATAATGCATATACGTGCAAAGGCCTTCAACCAGACCTCCTTGACGGCCCAAAGGCCAGAATATTGTTAGATCAAAAGCCTTTTGGCAAGTCTTATAAATTACCTGTGAACATGTAAATGTTATAGTGTTAAAAAGATGTATAAATACGATAATGGCTTTTGGGCTTGTTATATTGATCGAGTCCATTGAACCAAATGTATTGGATTTTATGGTGGCCATTGTAATGGGCATGCATGTTGGAGATATGCCCATTAGCACAACAACAATACTAGTATTAAATGTTATAGCCTATTGGGTCGCACACAAAGTTCTGTTAAGTAAAAGCAGGATATAATTTTAAGGGTTTAACAAGTAATTAATTAAAAGCGTTTTAATTAATTAGGAATTACTAGAGGGACTAACTAGTAATTAGTCCTAAGTTGTTTTAGATTAGATCTAGAAGTCTAGATAATTATTTGAAATAATTATTAGACTAAATTAGATATTATCAAAATAGTTGGATAATATCTAACTAACCCTAAAATTATGATATATAAAAATCTTTGATTCCTTCTCTTCCTGGTGATAGTGGACGCCACAAATAGATAACAAAAAAAAGGGAGTTTTTTCTCCTACTCTCATTCACGGCCAAAACCACAAGAATTGGTTTTGGTTTAATTTTGTTGATAACACACAAAACTAGTGTGTTATTATTTGTGGTGGTTACATTCAAAGGAAGGAAGAGGAGGTTTTTCTTGCAGTTTACGTGACTGTTTTTGGGGTGTGCTCCTGATAGAGAGATTCCTACTATTGGATCTTCACTGATCATTAAAAGGTCTTTCTAATCCCTCTCGTATTTTTTTTATTTGTTACTTGTATTCTGATTGTAACCAGATCTCTGGAAGATTGTGTGTGTTTTTCGCTTCCGCTTTATATGTTTATGTTGATATGAATGGTTTTATTATACACACAATCCAACAATGCATTTATATGTATTTTTAATCTCCCCTCCAAAGAAAAGCAAACTTGTGTAAATAGAGATCCATCCATTGCAAACTTGAATATATTAACAAGTAATATAAATATCGATTCATATTTATTTTAATTTTACTGATAGACTTTTATAAACTTTAGGTTATGAGTTCAAATCTCTTAAAACTGTGTTTTTATTTGTAAAAATTTTCTTTATGTAAACTACAATCCTTTAAATTGTTTGTAATAACATTTTTTTGGAAAATCTCTTGAAAAAGGGGTTTACGCTATTGTCTAGAGACAGGTGTGGAACAAGAATTTCATATCAGATGAGCACCGAGTATACACAAATAAAATATTACTTATTTGTCAAAAAGATTTTTTCTGGCTAACTAATCATTTACAAACGTAAAATAAAAATAAATAACCTAATTACAAATATAACCTTTAGATAACTCATGCATTGTTGCTTTGTTGCATCATTTTTAAAGGATTTTGGATTCTTAAATACCCATTTAGAGAAATTTGAGAAGCTATACCAAAGTTATCCACAATTATTCACTTATGGTGATTTACTTTATAAAAAGAAGTTTAGAAAAATGGAGGGTGTATAATCGCACCCCCTTGTTACATTGTGGCTCTGCCACTATCTAGACATTCCTAATTTCCTATCTTATTATTTCCATAATTATTATGAGAGAGGTAAATTATGATGTCATAGGATAGGATGAGTACGACAAATTTTAGGCATTTTCTAGAAACTCCACGCCCCCGTTCTCGAGATATACATATAAACAACAATAAATTACTATATACTATAATAGAGTTCTAACGCACACACACACACACACACACATATATATATATATATATATACACACACACGCATGTGTATAATTTAGTTTAACTAAATTTTATTGAATAAAAAGCAAAAGAAGAATTAAAAAAATGTTTCACGTAACCAAGGTGTTCTACAAAATTAGCCAAATGACGATAACTGTAACAAACTATAAATCCAAAGACTAAAACCACAATTTTAAAAGCTCATAAACAAAAATAACAAATTTTAATCTAATTAATAAAAATCGACATGCTAACATTGTTTCTGTAAAACTATTATTCCTACTATGCCTTGTTTCAAATTGATTATTCATATTTGTTGTTGTACAAAAACAAATAAATACGTTATAAGATTTGTATAATTATAAAAATATAAGTATATAAATGATAACATTTTAGATATATGACTGAAAAATATGAAGAATAGAACGTCTACAAGAGAGGTTAAAATTTTTTAAATGACTATGAATATTCATCATCTTCTCTAATTTAGAAGTTGCAATATAAATTATAGAGTTAATTACATTTTTGGTCCCTGTGGTTTGGTGGTTTTAACATTCTGGGTCCATTTTTAAAATAATTATGGATTTGGTACCTGTGGTTTACACTTTATAACGTTCTGGGTCCATGATTACTAACATCGTTAAAATATTCTGTTAAATGAATTAGCTACATGGGTATTTTAGTCTTTTGATGGTTTCTTTATTTACAATTGAAATCACAGGACCAAATTTGTAATTTACTTTACTGTGTATATTAATAAAAAATAAAAACAAATAACTTTAAGTTACAAAGTTCATCTTATTCAACAACCACCCCCACCCCCACCACGGCACCACCAGCCCCACCACGGCACCACCACCAACAACCCACCACCAACAACAACCACCTACCACCACCAAAAAATAAGTTAAGAAACACATTAATCCTTAAAAAATCAGATAGGGAAACACGTTCATCCTTAAAAAAATCATATTGGAAGCACACTATCTTTAGGAAACAAAAAAACCTTATTCAAAAATACAATACAAGAAAAAACCCTAATCTAAATACAAAAAACAAGAAAAAACCTAGATCTAAATTCAAAACAAAAAATACACTAAGGGGCCGTTTGGTTCGCCGGAATCCGCCGGAATTGGACGGAATTGGAATGGTCAATTCCGTTGACCAAATTCCATCACCTTGTTTGGTTACCAATGGAATGGAATGGATTTTAAAACATTCCATCATCCATGGATTTCACCATTCCTTCCAAAATTTGAAGGAATTGAAATCCATTCCTTCCAAAGTTTTTCAAATGACAAAAATACCCTCATGAATTTCATTAACACCACAGCAGATTCAACAAAATCAATTTTACGTCTTCTCGTTTTCTTCAAGTTTTCTCATGGTTTATCTTCTTCAACCGATTCCTTCATCCTGGTTTACCTTCTTCACTGATTGATTTCTTTGACAAAATTAAAGGTTATTTACCTTCTTCACCCAGATTATAGATTTCAAAACCCTTGCAAGAGCTTAAATCTTTCTTTCAAAACCGATGTTGGTTTTGTAGTTGCAGGTTCTATTTGCTTACAGGTCCATCGGTGATCGAACCCATATTTTTCCGGTGAGATCGATCTCTGTTGCTTCCAGCCTTTCACGATGTCTTCATCCAAACATAAAGTGCTGTTGCGATGGAGAAGAACGGTATTGCGACCGATTCCATCTTTATCCCAACAATACCATTCACTAGGGAGGAAGAAAGGAGAGATACGGTTGCCGGAAAATTGGTGCTGCCGATGGGGAAGAGAAACAACGATCTAGGTCAAAAAAAGAGAGGGGGAAGGGATAATGAAGAGAAAGGGGGTACTTACCAAACTTAAATATCTATTTAATTACCAAAACTAAAATGAAAACATGGTTTTTGTGATAATGTAATTACTGAAACTAACTAAACAATAGTAATTTACATATTTTGCTTTACATTAAATGTTAATATTATTACTAATTACATTTAAAAAATATTTAAAAGTTTATTAAAGAAAGGGTATTTTTGTCAATTATCAATATTCCATTCCAATTCCTTTGTAAGCCAAACACAGACATTCCAATTCATTTTACAGATTCCATTCCATTCCTGTCAACCAAACACTTGGTCAAACCTGATAACATTCCATTCCAATTCCTTCCAGATTCCATTCCTTTGACAGATTCCATTCCTTCAGAAATCATTCTGCGAACCAAACGCCCCCTAAGAAAACAAATATTCAAGAACTCAATCTTCAAGAATTAGAAGCAAATCTATGCAGATCTGGAGTTGAGCAACTAATTTATGGGAAGGAATGTAAGGGATTGGAGGCCAGATGCAAACCAAACTCAAACGGAGTTGATGTCGGAGAACCAATGATGAAGCCACCGGTAGTGAGGAGGATATGCCTCTGCCAGAAAACTCACTCATCAATGGCGGATGAGACAACAGCGATGGTGGATGGAGCAGCTAGCGGTGGCCGGAGAGAGGTCATTGTGGGTGGTGGTAGAGGTCCGCGACGGTGGAGGCGGGTCTAGTGCTGGTGGAGGACAGCGATGATGGAGGCTGGTCTGGTGGTGGAGGCGGGTCTGGTGGTGGTGGAGGCCGACGAAGGTGGAGGTGGAGGCCGGCGGTGGTGGAGACGGGTCTAGTGGTGGTGTACGCCGGCGACGGTGGAGGCCGACAATGGTGGAGGTGGAGGTCGGCAATGGTGGTGGTGGTTGGCAGCGGTGGAGGTGGGCGTGGCTGGTGGTGGGTGGCAGTGGAAATGGGTGTGGTAATTAGGATTTTGTAAAAGTGAATCTGGTAAAAGTGTGTTAAATAGTGTTTTATTTTATTTTTACATATTTGGTCC
>LUCG01092037.1:0-16415 GCA_001633085.1 Carthamus tinctorius | reverse complement strand
AAAGCGAGGAGCAATCTCAGCCACACATCTTTGGTTACGGTGGACGTGATCACGGAGGATTGAAACGATTATGGGAGGGTAGAGATTATTAAAGGGGGGACCACGGTCAAAGCCGCATTTATTATCGGATGAGTGGCTGAGATTGCTCCTTACGTTTTCTTAAAAAGGTATGTTTCTCATTTGAACCCATTTTTAACGTGAAACCGATGCAACCCTATGAAATCCTATAAAAATCTATGAAACATTTCCATATTTAATCTGAAATATATGGAAAGTCAATGATTATGGAAACGTTTCATAGAATTTTATAGAATTTCATAGGGTTGCATCGGTTTTACGTTAACTACGGGTTATACAAAAGTGACGCTCTATATATATGTATGTATATATGGTTATAGTTATATACAGTGGTGAAGGATCGTATGAGAAATTGACTTTAACATGAGAAGCATACAAAGTGAATTTGAATGTTGATCATTTTTAACCTCATGA
Source organism: Carthamus tinctorius (assembly GCA_001633085.1). Classification (NCBI taxonomy): domain Eukaryota; kingdom Viridiplantae; phylum Streptophyta; class Magnoliopsida; order Asterales; family Asteraceae; genus Carthamus; species Carthamus tinctorius. The sequence goes on along the minus strand of LUCG01092037.1, from coordinate 15,923 downwards.
CCTCAAATGAATTGCGCTCTATATATATGTATGTATATATGGTTATAGTTATATACAGTGGTGAAGGATCGTATGAGAAATTGAGTTTAACATGAGAAGCATACAAAGTGAATTTGAATGTTGATCATTTTTAATCTCATGACCTCAAATGAATTGCGCTTTAGAATAGAATTGATCTGATGCATCTTATCTCAGTGCATCTTATCGTAATATTCATCCAACGGTTAATAACCACTTCTCACGTTAACCTTAACTTCTCACCGGAACCCTACCCTATATATAAAGCATCCACTGCCTCGTTTTTATTAGAAATCCGTTTGCTTTACCATCTTTTGCTAACATTAGATAATTATTTCTCACTTTATCCTCAATGCTCTTGTATTATTGAGTTCGATGGCGTAACAAAAGGAAACCCCGAACTAGCAGGTATTGGGGTTGTACTACATGTACTAGATGAGAGTTCATATGAGTTACTTAAATTAAAGATCACACACTCATCATCTAGGATATCTTGTAGTGTTGGTCTCTCTAATCTTGAAATTTACAGGTTTATCGTCTTCGTGAAGGTCTAGGCATTACGACCAACAATGTTGCTGGATATCGAGCTATGATTTTTGGATTATGGCATGCTCTTGAAAGAGGATTTAGGCGTATTTGTGTGTAAGAAGACTCTAAACTTGTTTGTACGCAAGTACATGTTCTTCTAACTTGATGCGTTGAATAATTAACTTTTTACTTTGTTAGGAACCCTTAAAATTTTGAATTGGAGCAAGTGAATTGAGAATGTAATTGTATTGTACCTGTAAGATCCCATATTAATTGGGGAGAAGAATGAAGGTTGCCTTATAAGGGGCCTTAAACCTTATCTACCAGGGGCGTTTTAAAACAGTGAGTCTAAGTGCTAGACAAAGCGGACAATATTTGGTATGGTTGGCCTGCAATGTTACATATGATATCAAAGCCAAGCCGGAAATTGGACTGTCGTGCTAGTGAGGATGTTGGTTCCCGAAGGGGTGGATTGTAAGATCGATCCCACATTGGTTGGGGGAGGGGAATAAAGACTTGAAACCTCCTTTACCAGACGTGTTTTAAAACATGAGTCCAGATCCGTGGACAAAGCGGACAACATATGGTACCACTGAGCTGGGATGTTACAGATCATTATTTCCCTATAGGTTTTTTTTGCTTAGTTATAAAAGATCATTATTTTTCTATATTTTATAAGTTTTATATGTAATTGCTGATAAATTTTATCTTTTTGATACTGCATATACTTGCACCCGGAAACTTATGACTCCATATGCAATACAAGGTACCAATTAGCAGTCTTCCAGTGTCGTGGTGGATTCGTTATCACTCGGGGGGTTCATAGCGCCCTAACAGAGTTTGAGTCTTCCGTGCGCATGCCTGGGGACATTTAAGTGGGGTCATGTTTAGCCCCCGAAATTGTCGGGGATTAGTCGGGCTTTGGCCCGGACACCCTTCCAAAAAAAGGTACCAATTAGCAAATTTTCAACATCGACGTGCATTAACTAAGAGGGTGTTTGGGATTGCTTATTTGAAGGTGATTATGACTTATTTCATCATTTTGGAAGGTAAACCAACCTTTTAAGAGGTAAAAGGTAAACCAACCTTTTATTTGCCTCTTATTGCTCTCAATAGACCAACCTTATTCATTTACACGAATGCCAATTTTATCATAATGATGATTAAAAAATATATGAAATTGTATAAATTTATGTATAAATCCACCACTATAATATTCTAATGAGTAAGATACACAGTTTAAATAAATTCAGATATTTATCAGTCTACAAAAACAAACAATCTTATTAATTCATATTTTAAACTTCAACATCACCTGTTATCAATCAGAAATAAAATAAGACGTCCATCAGTATTGTGGTGGAGTGAATTGGCTTGGGGGTTCATAGCGCCTAACCCGGGTTCGAATCCCTCCATATGCGCAACCTGTGGACATTTACAAAGGGGCATGCTTTAGCCCTTATCTTGTCGGGGATTAGTCGGGCCATAGGCTTGGACACCCTAAAAAAAGACTTCCTATCAACACATCTTAAAAACCAAACACCATCTTATTTCAAAAGTTACTTAGGGGCTTTTCAGTTGTGGATTAATAGGCCGTATAGCATGTATAGCTTATTTGCGCAACCATAAATAACTGTTCAGTTGTGGCTTATTCAGTCAAATGCTGACTTAATCACTCAGCTGCAAAAACCCACTCCTTTACACTCAACCATTTAATTTCCATTTATTTCCTCAAAACCCTTCACTCTCACCTTCAACCTCTGCATCCATTCCTTCCATCTCCATTTTTCCTTTGCAGACATCTTCAAGCTAGGAGACTTCCATCTCCATTTTCTCCTTTGCCTCACCATTGTTGACCGTCATTGGTTTATAACTTACCATCGTCGTCCCACTCGCTGTTGCCACCTCCATCACCTCCACCACCGTTGCCTCCGTCAGTGGTTGATACCATATAGTACTGCAGTACGATAAACTAGTTCCAATCGAAACTTACCCAACTAGCCGGACATTTTTTTTGCTACGAATGCACGAATGGATATGTTGAGATGCCATAAGAGATGCTCGAAAGTTGGAAATATTGAAGACGAAACCTGCTCGATCCGATTATTTTCTCCATCTCTCGGTTGATGGTCATCAAACCTGTTCGCCATGCTTTTCTTCAATTTCCAGAAATTTCCGACCAAAAAAAGCCCCATTTTCTATGGTTCTGTTTTCTTTCCTTTTGGAATTCCACTAACTGGGAGGTTAATTTGGTTGAGAGATAAGGAGGTTGAAGAAGTGCATAGCTTCAATTTCACCAAAACGGGAGGTCAATCTGATTGAGCGATAAGGAGGTCAATTTTGTTGCAGATGGGTTTTGTACATTATGTGGTTAACTTAGAGCTTCAATTTCTTTTGACTTTTTTTAGTCGTGTACCTTTTCAATTTGGAAATCAATACTTGATTTTGTTTTTTTTGCCCTGATAAAAGATTGTGTATTCTCAATGTTAATATATAGATAAGGGGCAAAATAGTCTTTTCCAAGATCAGATCGACTGGTTAGCATAACAACCCAACAATAATGTTTCTGTTAAATCTAAACAGACAACTATATCCATACAGGTCATAAAAATCGAATAGCGATTTATTTTAGTAGGATCTTTTATTTTGGTTTAGGTGGTGTGGTTTTTACAACCTCTTATTCACCGAGCATGTGTGACCGAACATGAGGTTAAAACCTCGGACCGTCCTCTTGTTTCCCCCTAAAATGGAACCCTAATTGCTATCTTTCCCCCCGACGGCAATAAAGGATCAATCTCAATTGCTTCTGTATCCTTGTCCTCCATCGCTAATCGCTCTCAATAGCTCTTCTTTCCTCAATCGCTCCACAGATCTCCTGTGCCCCACTGTTCTTCGCACTACTGGTATGTTCAATTTCTCAATTTTCCGCATCTTCTGCATTCGACTTCGTGTCCGCCGCTGATTTGATCTACTTCTGCGTTTGATTTCATTCAATTTTTGTGTTTGCGTTTGATTGTTCGGTTTCGATCTCGTTTTGCTTCTGCATTCGGTTTCGTCTGTGTGCCAAACTGTTAGTTACATATACTTTAATCCATGACTATATTGTTTGTGTTTGAATATTTCTCAAGATTCTTTGTAGGTATTAGTTTTTAAACTTGAAAAGATCACGACTTAAGCAGTGAACGTTTGATTGGTTTGCCTTCCTTTCTTGTTTGAAGCCATGGATGTTTGATTGATTTCAAGCCATCGATGCTTTTGTTGGGTAACTCATGGGGATTGCTTTTCATTTGTCTTGCATGTTTGTTTGAAGCCATGAATGCATGATTTGTAACTTTCATTTCGTTTGAAGCCATGGATATTTTTGTTGCAGCAAAATAAATACAAAATGAAGATTGATTTTGTTATAAGGATGCTTTGGTCATATTCTCTATTGTGTTGGATCAATTGATGCATTTTAATTGTGTTTTAATGTGTTAAAAATGGGCGATGGTACATTTTGGTTAAAATGAATTGCCAATTTCTAAATTCAGCATCATAATCCTTTTGAGGGGTAAAAGGATAATTACACACATCCAAACATTTATCAATTTAGAAAAAGAAAAAGTCTTAATAATCTTTGCCTTCAGACTTCAACACCATCTTTTATCAATCAAAAGTGAATAAAACTTTATAGTTCAGAACCTCTTAAAAAGAAACAAGACCTTAGTTTTGAGTCCTGTGAGGGGCGGTAGGAATGAAAGAATATGAGAGGTGGGTGATGATAGTCTTTTTTCTTAGCAAAAAGGTCACAAATGGGAATAGTAATGAGGTAATAAGAAATCAGACGTAATCTGAAGATTTTATTAGTTGGGAAAATGTTATATTATTTGGAGAGATTGTACATGAGGAATTTACTACCAAAATAGATGGAAATATAGGAATCTAACATTTAGATGTATGGGAAATTTGTTAGTGGGGAGAAACTAATTTATAGAGTATTTCATTAGGAGACCTCCTCACGTTGATCTAGTTCCTAATAATTTATTTACTAGCAAATTTGGTTCAGGTGGTGTTTGTTTTTTGTAGAAGACCTCTTACTCACCATATATATCTGGCCGAATAAAAGGTTGAGTTTTCAAACTGTTTTTCACATGAGGGTAAAGCCTTTTACAGTTCTCTTATTAGACAAGAGGTAAAATCTATCTTTTATTAGCCTCTTATTGTTGTTTCCCTAAGAGAAAAATTTTGAACCCTAATTGCTCTCCTCCCGGGGGCCAACATATACTAATTGCTCCTCTATCCTTGTCCTTGTCCTCAACCGTTAATTGCTCTCAATCACTCGTCTACTCTCAATCGTTGCACGGATCTTGTGTGCCCTGCTGTTCTTCGCACTATAGGTTTGTTTGATGTCTAAATTTTCTGCATCTTCTTCTGCATTCAATTAAGTGTCCGCTGCTATTCCGATGATTGTTTCTGTGTGCTTTTGCATTCAATTTCAATCCATTGTTTTAGTCTTCTTCTGCATTCGATTTCATTCGACTGTTTTGGTCTTCTTTTCTATTTGATTTCTTCTGCTTCCCAAACCAGCCACTTATATCAACTTCAATCCATGAGTATATTGTTTATGTTTGGATATTTTTCAAGATTCCTTTTGGCTGTTGGTTTTTGACCTTAAAAAGATCACAATATTTACGCAATGATGCTTGATTTATTTGTCATCCACTTTTTTTTAAGTTATGAATGTTTGATTTATTTTTCTTCCATTTTATATGATCCATGGATGTTTGATTGATTTATCTTTCATGTTTGGTTCGAGCCATGATATTTTTGTTGGATAACTCATACAGATTGTTTTTCATTTGTCTTTCCGTTTTGTTTGAAGCAATGGATGCATGAGTTATAACTAGTTTTCTTTTGAAGCCATGAATATTTTTGTTGCAGCAAAATTAATACAAAATGAAGGTTCATTTAAGTAGTTATGAGACTTCACATTCATATATTTTATTGTGTTTGGATCAATTGATGTATTTTTATTGGATTTGAATGTGTTAGAAATGGACGATGGTGCATTTTGGTTAAAACGAATTGCTGGTTTTATAAATTCAGCATCATAATAGATAATACTAAGGGGTAAATACTAATGATTACAAACATTCATACATTTATCCGTTTACGAAATTAGATAGTCTTATTGATTTCGTTTTTCAGACCCACCTCGTATCGATCAGAAGTGAAATTAAACTTTTAGAGTCTAGAACCTCATAAAAAGCATACAACACTTTTGCTTACTTTATGCAATCTCATATCATTACATTTGTATTATGCTCTGATGTTTCTTTTTATGGTTTGATCCTGCGAAAGTGACACCACCATTGCTAATTTTCTTGATCTATACCTTCGTGTCAAAATTTGTCACTTCTAGAGTTGGGATTGGTACCTCTTGCCCGGAATTAACCGGCAATCTTCCTTCGGTCATCAATGTCAGGTTGTTGTTCAATGCTCTTGTTTAACTTTTTTTTTATTTCTTTCAAAGGGGAATGAAGAACTTCCTTATAAGTTGTCGCTCAATCATGTAGAGTCTTGTTAGATTACACTTCCATATCCATCCTTCCTATCTTGAATTTCTTTTCTTGTAGGTCTATTGGTATCTTCCTTGACCTGTCAGTGAGATTTTTGTTGCACCCTTCCCTATTTAGTACATCTGTCACTATATTATTAGGTGGCTTCAATTCCTCTCCCTCTTTTCTCTCAACCCCCTCTGCATGCAATTCTTGCTCTTTCCAATTGCTCCTTCCCTCTTTCTCCCACTCTCTTTATTTCTCCTGCCCTTCTTCATTGAAACACTTATTTTTTTAAAACCAGGCTCAATTATAATTTAAGAAAATAAACCGCATAGATCTATGAGAAGTCTCTGACTATGCACTATAAATGTTCACTTTTTATCCACCCCTCCATGCATCACATCCTCCATGCCATGTTAGTCAAGTTGACGTGAATAGTTTTTAAATTACATAACCAAGTATTCTCTCATATGTATATGAATGATAATTTTTTTTGAGTGTCCTTTCGAAAATCCAAGAAGTACTACCTTGTATTTGCTTGAAACTCTATATAAGAGGAGACATATTAGGTGAAATATGGTTTTGAATGTGAGCCATAGGTTGTACTCACTTTTAATCGTACGAGTAGATGCCATTTTTAAAAACTTGCTGAGAATTACTTTTTGGAATTTCATGGAGGTGTCCCCATGTTTTCATTTGAAACTTTGAGTACTAGAGGGCCTATTGTTACCGAGTTGAAGGCATAGAGGTTAAATTTGAGCAATTAATGATGGATGTGACGGCCTTAGACATTTCCAAGGACATGGGTTTTGTTAGGAGTTCTTGAAGATGCAGGACTAGTGTAACTGACTGTGGCTTTGGAGTCATAGCATGAATAGGAGGGAAATTTGGAGAAGATAGAGGGTGAGGCAGGAGAGGTGTAGCTAATCTTAATTCTTCCTACCTCTCTTTTCTACCATGGAATCTTGAAGACATCTCTTTGCTTTGTGTTTTCTTGTTTGTTTTACTAGTCAGGGTCTTCATGGAAACAACCTCTCTTCTTCTTGGGAGGCTCTGTATATATCATACCTGGCAGACCCTAGCTTTGCACAGGATTTACTGGGTTTAGTTTGGTTCTTTTGGATGTGTTTGGTCTGCCGGACAGGGTAGAACCGAAATTTCTTGTGCGACAATCAGGACAGGTTAGAAACTGAGTGGGACAAAATGCAATTTTTGTCCAACCAAAATAGGTGGATTAAAAAATGGTGGGATGGGACAAGATTAGTAAATCGCTAAACTACACATGATCTATTGAATCCATAAAACCTTCCACAATTATTTCACCAGTCTACCTCACTCTCGCCCATCCAGTCCCGTTCCATCTGCATACCCAGCGCTCCCTTACCAGGCAAATACATATGTATTTGATCGGTAAATTGTAACACATTAACAGCAGAGCCTTCATTTCAAACTAGTGGAAAACTAAATATGACACCTTTAGTAAATGTGATAGTAAGTTTTTGAAACTCATGATCTGAATAAAGATGAGTACAGAACTCCAGACGCTCCACTTAATTTCTTACATACTCTGAGTCACTTTGCAAAATAATAGTATTTTTGGTTTAAACATTGGTCTTTCAATAAGAATGAGGGGAGGGGAGAATTTTGATCGGACTTTTTGGGGAAAATAGATTGTTTGTTTACAACTTTTAGAGTGGACATTTGTATTTTGGGGAAGGTAGATTGTTTGTTTACAGCTATGATCTGTTTTTATTATGAAATTTCATTTCAAGCAAGCTATTCTTAGGACATGGTTTGTGCTCCTAGCAGGGGACGGTGATGCTAAGTTATTTGGATTTTGTTTGATATTACCATGTTATCTTATAACAAATTGATTATTAGTCACTTATGTTTTTGTTTGAATTTGTGATTCAGTTGTAGACTTTGTGGCAATATGGAAGGGAATAGGCGGCCCTCCTTCAAGAAACGCCCAAACCCCCATTTTAAGAAGGGTGGTAATAAAAGAGGGAAGTTTAACGATCAATCTTCAGAAAGCTCTCATGCCTCAGAGACTGTCTACCGAATACTTTGCCAGTCTAAAAAAATTGGTAGTGTAATTGGAAAAGGTGGTGGGATAGTCAAAGCCTTGCGAGAGGAGACCCAAGCTAAGATTACAGTTGCTGATTCAGTTCCTGGTTCGGAGGAAAGAGTAATAATGGTATATAGTCCTTCTACAAAGAAGGCAGTAAAAAATAATACCAGTGATAATCAAGAGGATGACGGTGTGGGTGCTGAGAAAAATGTTACTGAGCTGCATTGTGCAGCCCAAGATGCTCTTTTAAAAGTTCATGATAAGATTGTAGAGGAAGATATAGTTGGTGGAACTGAGGATGGTGATGGTAACGAGATTGTTGTGTTTGCACGTCTGCTTGTTCCAAATAATACGGTTGGGTGCCTTTTGGGGAAAAAAGGAGATGTCATTCAGAGATTACGGAGTGAGACTGGTGCAAGCATACGTGTTCTGCCTGCAGATCAACTTCCGGCATGTGCTATGAGCACTGATGAGTTGGTGCAGGTAGTATTCTAACTTCTCAGGCCAATAATGTATTTGTATTTTTGCCTAGACATATAGAAAATTTTGTACTGCAGCTTCAGCATGGATCTCATGGTACTTATTTACATACAGCATACTATTGCATGCTTAGATTTATGTCTTGTAGTGTCGGTTGGAAAGACTCTTTCTTGGTAACTCTATAGGTAATTGTTAACAGTCGCCTTTTGGCTTGCTTAATTAGATGCACTTCATATGCTTCTGTTACATGATAGTATTCTGACTTGGCTGCAGAAAGCAGTGTAATTATGTTTTCCCCACTAAACGATGTTCTTTGGCTGTTTCAGTTTAACATTTTCATTCATTTAATTTTCATGCAATTGTGCTGGTGCCATTTAACTTTGTATATATTATTACAATTGTGAAAATTACTGATGGCTTGAGCTATGATTTATCATTATAAGTATTAGGTAAAGATGTTAAGGTTTATTCATATTGCTAAATGTACTACGGCCTAACAGAAGTTAAATCAATTGATGAAACATATTAAAGTTATATATACTTTTAGTGAACCTAGTTAATTCTCTTTAAGTTGTTCTTTGGGAACAACCTGAGACTGCAACGTCTCCAGATTTGAGCCAGACTGTACTGGTCTACGATTCACACTGGAGGAAGATTGTCATGGTATGCATACATTTTTGGGAGTGATTTTTTTTTGATAAGGTTCACTTGGGCTTTGCCCAGGCTACATCCTTGGTAATTTTTACCGAGAGCTAAAGCATGCTCCCCTGGGATTAATACTCAGTGGCCCCTGGTTGCTCACCCCCGGATTCGAACTTGGGTTGGTTGTTACATCTTCCACAAGCCTTAACCGGTAGGCTGCCCCATTGGGGTTTTTTTCGGAGTGATTTGTGTAGTAAGCACCAACAAATTACGTTCAGTTGAATGAGTAAAGAATCATATGTTTTCATAAGCTCTGTACCGATCGTGCTATGAGTTCTTTTTAAAAATATTCATTGAATTTGATGATTTGTTCCTTTTCCAACTGTGAGTAGGGATATGTATATCAGTATATATAGTTGTGTGTGTAGTTGCACTGTATCTGTGTTTGCATATGTACATATATATGAATTCTGAAGTCATGATATGTAGATGTAGCTGATTGAGATAGATTCAGATCGTTAGTTGATTGTATAGAATCAACTGATAAGGAACCATTGTTGGTTTGTAGTTATCATGTCAATTCAAATCAACAGTTACTCTGCCTATGTGCTAAATTTGTTTAATGATGTTATTGTTTCATATGTGCCGGTATAGACCGAAATTCTGTTATCGTTCAATTCTGACTGGTAATAAATACCGGGACTTCACAATATTTGATTGATCACAATTCTATATACTCCATTTACTATAAAAGCTCTATGGTTCACAATATGGAAGTCATTAGTGGCTAAAGGTTTTGGTATGCTTTTTGTTCCATTTTTATTGTCACAAATACTGCTCACAAGCATGAATCCTCTACAGATTTATTATCTAAAATAGTTGCAATAAGCAAACGTAGAACAGTTCATCTCTTTTGGATTTTCTTAAGCTTCATGGACTTTCCCCACTATGCTTCCAATATCTTTATGTTACTTGGCATGACTCATAATAAGATTGTTGAGTTTAACTTGAATGAAGTGAATTGTTTTACTATACTGGATTACCTCTCTTCAAATCATCTAGAAAATGTCTTGCTTTTCTGAAGCACGATTTCCTTGTCTACAAGAGGTATGTATCTTGGCCTGAATATAATTGTTCTTGCACTATAAAGAAGAAAAAAATCTCCATCTTGGTAGAAGAGCATGATAAAAGAAATTGTTCTTGCCCAAGAAAATATGACATATCAAATAAGATCAATTCATGGCATAGCATGTATGGTATGAGATGTACTGTTGGCTTCTGTTTTGGTAATAAGAAAGCTCTTTTTAAACAGGATTCCAGCATTTGATGAACCATCTAATAACACATAAATCAGGAGAAATCTGTTTTCCCATGGTTGTAATATATGGATCTATCTCACTTATAGTATTTTGCAGATATCAGCCAAACCATCTGTTGTAAGACGGGCTCTATATGAAGTCTCTACATTGTTGCATCAGAATCCACGCAAGGACAAACCTCCATCAAGTTTCATGATGCCTGCTGGGGGCCAAGGATATCGTCCTGGTCCTCCCATGGAAAATATGCCTCCTGCAAACTTAATGCGGCCTGAGCGTGGGCGTTCAAATGCCCGTGGTGCACCACCGGTCCCATGGATGGGGGGATTTGGTAACGAGCCCCCTAGATTCGGTCGTGATGGGTTTGATGGTGATCGTGGTGCTCCACATGGTGAGGAGGCCCCAGCCGAGTTTTCAATGAAAATTCTTTGCTCTGCTGCTAAAATCGGAGGGGTGATTGGCAAGGGGGGCTCCAATGTAAGGCAGTTGCAACAAGAGACTGGGACCAGCATACATGTGGATGATCCATCTGTAGAGTCGGATGAACGAGTTATTCGTGTCTCTGCTATTGAGGTCAGTTACCTTTGATCCCCTAAGGGTATTTTTGGCATGTAGGAAAGGTGCGGGAGGATAGGACAAAAACTTTTCTCACTTGGACAGGACGCGACTGAGTGGGACAATAATAGGTGGAACAAAAATCAAGGAGATCGGACAATATTGTTAAGTTACTAAACTATCCATGTTAAATTAAAACCCTAAAACCTTGAACAATTCTTTCACCTGTCTACCTCAGTCTACCTCCCTCGTGCGCGATTAGTTGTGTCCGCATACCAAATGCATCCTAATTATGTTGCACCTACATTCGGGTGAATTGTTCTGAATTTTAACACTGCAAATGAATCTTGAATTCATCTTTGTGTGTAATCGTTTCAGGCACTATGGAACCCAAGGTCACGAACAATTGATGCGATACTTTTTCTTCAAGATAAAACAAGTGACCACAACGAGAAAGGGGTCATTACTACGAGACTTCTCATTCCATCTAGTAAGGTTGGTTGCATCCTTGGTCAAGGAGGTCAAGTCATCAATGAGATGAGGAGAAGAACCAAAGCAGACATCCGTGTGTACTCCAAGGAAGAAAAGCCCAAGTGTGCTGGTGAAGATGAAGAGCTTGTGCAGGTGATCTATAGGAACGAATCGAGATGCCAATAGCATCATACCATGTATTTTTTTTCTTCAGTTTTCTCAAATAAGCCATGTATTATTAACAGTCTTGAACTTTATAGGTGTCTGGGAGCTATGGTGTCGCTAAAGATGCCTTGGCTGAGATTGCATCAAGGTTCAGAGCAAGAGCTCTTCGAGATGCAAAACCCGGACCAGAGTCTGCTCCAGGTCCAGGATTTGGGCCGCGAGGAAACTTACCTGGTGAAGGACCATCCCCCTCTGGTGCCATGAGACGTGGTCGCTCAGGAGGCTATGAACCATTTAAGGTTAGTCTAATATGGGCGTCAAGATTCTCTATTTCTAGAAGATCTATTATAGGAAGTGTATGGCGCTTTTTAGATGAACACTTGATTGAAACACAAAATGCAAGGAAAACAATTAATAGCCTAGAGGTACGACTTATTCAATTTGTTTCACTAAGGAGTATGTTGAACTGTTCGCTCAGTGAGATATCATCTTGAGTATAACTGGCCAATTGGATGCTGGCAATTTGCACATACTAGGAAATTTGCCTTCAGCTAAAATGGCTGATAGCTTATGGAATGTCCTAAATTAAGGAATGTCAATGTACTGTAATCTATACCATGAGATAATTAATCGTGGTGAGTTTCACATGTCTGGACTTTGACCATTTATCCAAGTTTATACTCAATCAGAGGTTTTAAAATGTAATATATAACCTTTACTTGCTAAATGTAAACTTCTACTTGTTATTGCTGTAATAACTATACTCGGTTTCTCAAAATATCATCATTTTCTCTTTAATTATTATGATTCTGAAGAGCTGTTCCATTTATGTTGCTAAATTATTGTCTTTATTCTTATAAAGGGTGGTGGTGGTGGTGGATGGGAGTATGAACCTAATTATCCAGCTCCTCCAAGGGACTACGACCCTCGCGGCTTTCCAGCTCCTCCAAAAGATCATGAGTCGCGTACCTATCCGGCTCCTCCAAGGGAGTATGACCCTCATGGCTATCCTGCCCCTCCGAGGGAATACGACCCTCATGGTTACCCGGTTCCTCAACGTGTCTCAGGGTAATATAGTAATATACCGCTCATCAGATATTGCTATATGGATTAACTGTCTACTTGTCTCTTACTTTTTTCTTTGGTCATGCATTAGTTACGTCAATATATTATGTTTTCTATCAGATACCCAGGTGCAGTAGACGGGAAAATGCCAAGCGGTGGACAGGTTTCTGGCATGGTTCCTGGAGTTCATAGCACTAGTGAGGTCGGTTGGTTCTTCCGCTTTCTAATTTTCTTGATGTGCAGCAACATATTACCATTTTTTATCGATAAAGTTATGAATTGTTGTGAAATATATTTATAGGTCCCAGGAGCAAGGCAGAGAGTCCAAGATCCATATGCAGCTGTTGGTGTGGAACAGGTTGGTGAGATGCAGCAGCATCTGAATGCAGGTGTTGAGGCTTACCAAGGATACATTACTTCTGGTGGACAAAACCGCCCTCCTGCACAGGCCTCCTACCTTGAGAACTACGGTACTCAGCAAGGTCCCTTCTCCGATATCAACTCTTCTACACACACATCTTATCACAGTACCAACACGACCACCGGCCCTAGCACCATCCCTCAGCCCTATCCCACTCAGCCACAGACTCAGACTCAGCCTCAGCAGGGCCACTACCCAGAAGGTTCGTATCAGTACGGGCACTAGCATTATTGTACCATGATTCACCACACCTTTTTACAAGACACCCACTACTGTTGTCTACTCGACTCGACTCGACTCGGACTTGGACTCTTTAGAATGTTGACTGACCAGAGATAATTGTTACACATTCTTGAGCCTTTTGTTGCCTACAACTCAAGTGACATATTTTGCTGTCTGTCATTGGACAAGTGTTAGGATCTTTATTTTCAGCCTTACTTAATTGGTTTGGACTCCCTTTCATTTGAATTTCCCCCAACAAACCTAGGTTGAATTTGACCATAAGATTGTGCATGTTTGGCTCATGATAAAATTAAAATGTCATTGGGTTGGGTTGGGATGGGTGGCTTGGCTCTTGGTTTTTACGAGCCCATATATGCACCATAAGCCTGATTTTGGCCTTGGTCTTATAGGTTTGGTTCTTATGGGCTCGTATGGTCTTGCCTCTTTGGTTTATATGGGCTTACAGAAAATATAAACAAACCAATTGAACAAAGTCATAGAAAAACTATGTCTAAACTCTAAAACATTAAAACAGAAGTCCTAATAATCCACAAGAGTAGCAGTAGGCTAAATAAGTATAAGTTACACCGTTTATGGTATAGGTTTCAATATCTTTTGACCGAGTCACGGCCCTCCCCTCTAGTATCAATTTTATGGGAACAAGTCGTTGACTAATTAAGATATATGTAAGGTTTGAGTACATCCTACCGCCACACCCTACTGGGTTGAGTTTTAAGAATTCCCAGTTTAGGGTGCTTAAGTTCCGTTAGAAGATTATTTACCAACACAAACTGGAAAAGCGCTAACCAGGTAGGGCCTGTTTGTTAGCAGCTTAATGAGCTTAATGGACTTGCAGCTTATTCAGTCAACTATACATGACTATTGGTGGTTGCTTAATGATATATATAGTAGCTTATTCAGTAAGCTTCTAGGGAGGCCCAAATTTTCCGAACATGCCCCTCCCAGGCAAAAGTCGGTCTATTCAGATGACTTTATCCTTAAACGGCTTAATGGAAAAACCAACAAAACAACCCCTAAGAGAGGCTCTTGATCCTTGCATGGTCAACATCTTGGTTTGTGGATTGTGGGCAAGAGGGCATAGGTAAAAGAACACCATTCTTACTGGATCAGCACCTCTTACCCAGTAAAAAAAACGATGGACATTTTTTCTACCCCTTGGATTTGGTTAGTTAGAAAAATGACTTCATGCTCATTAGAAAAAATCACGAGTTTAATTAAAATCTTAATTAAGGTTACATAAATTTAAGGAACCATGTAGATGTTACAAGGAGCCAGTCATGCCATGTACGTAGTTTTATCCAAAACGATTTTTTTTTGTTTTACTTTTTTTAACGGTTAAAAAGATGTATTTTGTGTTGGATTATATATGTATGTGTGCTGCTTATATTGCATATGTATATGTATCACGTTCGAATATACGGATATCTTTACCTTGGTCTTATAACTCCTGTAATATATATATATTTATCAAGAAAACGGGTTTTAATCAAAAGTAGCAGTAGTTCCATCATCTTACGAATTATAAATATATAAAAACTAGGGTTTAGTTTACGAAAGTGTATCCAACTTGTCACGAAAAGTTATTGTATGTATTGGACTTCCAAAATTACGTTTAGTGCACCAAAGTTTGCAAAACTTAACATTTATTGTATTTTGGACAACTTTTCGTGACAAGTTGGATACACTTGTATCCACTAAATGGTAAGTTTTACAAACTTAGATACTAAAAGGTAATTTTGAAAGTCCAGTACATACACTAACTTTTCGTGACAAGTTGGATACACTTTCGTAAGCTAAACCCAAAACCTATAATTGAATATGTCCTAATACGTCTAAATGATTCATTTCAGCTAAATTGGAACAAAGAAATTTTTAGTCAATTTGAAAAAAAAATGTCCTAAAAAATGTTTTTTTCTCGTGTAAAAGAAAAGGATGGGTGGGTTTTACTGGAAGCTATATAAGGAACCAAGAGAAAAATCTTGAATATTGATCAAAATTTAAGGAAACTAATCAATTTTAAAACACAAAGTTTATTAAAGCTTATTTGACCTTGTATCTTTCTTGTCAATTAAAGAACTTTCTCTTTTAGTTAATATATTTTAAAACTAACTGATATTTTATTCAAATAAATTGTATAAAAGTATATTACATTTTCTTTGATTGTTCATTTATATATACAATGTTTTGGTATTTGTACTTTAATATGATATTTATTAGTCATGAACGTGTAATTTGTTATAACATGATATTTTCATGTGTATATAAGAAATTATCAGTATCTATATATAACTATGATATTGGTCACTAATATATGCTTTTACTAAAACATTCGTCATGGATATTCATGTATGTTTACATATATAAAAGAGCTTCTCAATTTTATATATGTGTATGGGGGTGGGTTCAAA
>LUCG01092023.1:0-11699 GCA_001633085.1 Carthamus tinctorius | reverse complement strand
GAGCCAACCAAATTATACCAGAAAAACGAGCATTTTATTCTATTTCGTTTGACATCTATATTGATATACTTTCTTGGTCCCTTTTCTTTGTGTCATTCTCAACATTTTTGTCGTTCTCATTTGATCCTGCCTCTATATACGCATCTAAATATCTAATAGTTCCCTACCTACCAGACAACGTTGCGAGTTTGGGATGTTCTCTTTTATGAAGGAGCAAAGGTTCTATTTAATGTGGCGCTAGCTATATTCAAGGTAATACGCTTAACTATGTATTTACTTATATCGTCTCACTCCTAAAATAAACGTCCAAGTGAAAATGACACACAGATTTAGGATTGTGTAATTATTACACTTTTAGTTAATTAAATGACTCTTTTATCCCTAATAATAGACAAACAAATTTTCTCCATCTCATTATTAAAGGGTAGAATGGGAAAGTGGACACTTTCTTTGGGACAAGCTAAAATAGAAATGTAGACACTTATTTTTGGACGATATGTTATTGCAGATGAAGGAAGAGGAGTTGCTTATGACACAATATGTTGGGGATGTAATCAATGTAATACAAAATACCACTCATCATCTATTCGATCCCGATGACCTATTGACGGTAAGTCAGTCTACTACTATCTTTATGTGCTTTTCCCTCTCTTGTGCTCGTGTTTTCGCCCGCCCATCCATCGCTAAATACATAAACAACTAAAATGGAAGCAGAGAAAGCTTGTAGCATATTTGCTTTTTATATAAAATGAATTATGATGTTTTAGGGTGGTAAAGATAATTTTGTATGCTCATGGTGCCATCACTACAACAAATACGTAATAGGACACCGGATGTGTCTAAATGTTCTAATAAACTGTATTATTATAGCACTTAAGTGCATTGGACCAAACAAATGTGCGGCCTATGTAAAAGTGTTACAATAAGTTGATAGGACGCTTCTTGGTTTCCCAATAATAAGACATTGTTTGGTAAAAATAAGTAAACTTATAAGTTAGCTTATAAGTCACCTTATAAGTCATGTACATGTTTGGATGAACCATAAGCTAGCTTTTTGAAAAGCTACTCCCACTAACCTTTTGGTGACTTATGGGACTTTTTATTTTTTTATTCCAAATATACCCTTGCTAAGTTTTATACCACTAATTTTCCAACATGTCTTTTTTTGACCTTTTACAGTCATAAGCTACCTTATCAGCTAGTTTTTGCGAAACGTAACTTATTCATCAGCTACCTTATCAGTCATCAACTACCTTATCAGTCACCAGCTACCTTATCAGTCGTAAATTAACTTATCGGCTAGTTTGCCAAGCATAGCCTAACTTGTCCAGTTAGTCTTTTCATGTGACATTATATAAAAAAGTGTTTGATAAAAACAAGGGTCCTATAGAAAGGCGTGGTTTATAGGACCCTTTTTAAGTGTCTAATAAAACATCTAATAGGTCACTTTACTTCAAAAGTGTTCTAAAAAACTTGTTAGGATGCCTAAATACAGCCTGACATCTTATTCTAACATCTTTATAGGGTGCATAATTGTCAGGTCCTATAAACAAAGTCTTATAAAGCAGTCTATGAGGACATTTGGACATATTTTGCAGGAACTCTTGCTACAAAAATATAGTAATATTTTATTACTTATGAGTGCAGGTTGCCTTTGATAAGGTCGGGTTTATGACGAGCACAAATATATCGAAGGAAAGGAAAAAACAAGAACCGGCCGTAATGGCAGAACTTGATCAAAGGTTGAGACGGCTAAATTCTAGTAATCTAGACGTCAATAATGGACTTACGTGATGTGTAAGTCACGAAAAACGGTGTACTATAGTTGAAAATGATGTTGGCGAACAAATGCTTAATGACATCTTGTCTAGCATGCTCGTCTTTGACTTGTATTTATATTTACGAGAGAAGTTTGTTTCGGGAGTAGAGAGGATTTGTGTTGGATCTTTTAGCTTCTGTATTGGATGTAGGGTCGTTTACTAAATGCCGACAACCTCCTATTTATTAGCTGGTAAGAGGTGAGGTTGTTTATGATACACTTTGACCGATAGGAAATGCTCTCTTACTTGGTCAGTGTTTACCCAGATCATGCTCTTACCTGTTAATGTTTATCCAATTTGTGTTGGTAAACCGCTTCTTAATTTCATGGTTTATTGGGTAGTTTAGTAGAGGTGTTAGTTTCTTTTTGTTTATAGAGGAAACTTCACTTTGGTCCCCAACGTTTGTTTATTTCAATGGGTATCGTCTCTAAACGTTGAAATCTTGGATTTTGGTCCTGCATGTTTGTCATTTCATTACAATATTGATCCCTTATCCTAACAATCGTTAACTTTTTTTTGTTAGGTCCAATTAAATAAAGAGTATTTTAGTCATTTTAAAACATTTTTCTAATAAGTTCATTGCCACCAAGTTATATCATGAATGTTTTAATCAAAAAAAAGGTTTAAATTGACAAAAATACCCCTTGTTTAACTGGACCTAACGGAAAAAAGTTAAGAGTCGTTAAGAGGAGGGACCAAATCCGAGTTTTCAACGTTTAGGAACCATATCCATTGAAAATGATAATTGTTAAGAGTCAAAAGTGAAGTTTACTCTTGTTTAAATTATCTATCTTTTCCCAAAAAGGTAAATGCAATAATACGATGTTTTAAGATACGGTATGGATGGTCAAAGCTAAATCAAACAAACCTGATATGTAAATTGCATAACTATTTGAGTATACCATTAGATCAATTTTGTATCTCATGTTGATAGTTTTCAACTTCATGTTAGTTCTTAGCGTGGCGACAACAAAAAAGCCTCACAAATAATCATGTATAGCTAACCGAATAAGCTATGAATCCCATTAAGCTCATTAAAGTGATGCAAGCCTTGGCCGGGTTGTTTCATGGAATATTTTTGGATGAAATAAAATCTGATAATGAAATTTGACCTTAAAGGAAATGAAATGTTATTATGTTTAACCACTTGTTTTGTTGACAGACATTTGAATGAAATCTGTTAAGATAATTAGAATATGTCTATTTGGTTCACATAATGTAACTTTGAAATTGGATGAAACGTTAGTAAATGACCAAAATACCATTTTTGAAAATTGTGAACCGAAATCCAACTATTGTGGTTCAGATCGGTGGTGGTTTAGGGTTTAGGGTTCAGAATGACGGTTCGGATCAGTAGGGGTCATGACGGTGGTCAATGGTGTTTTAGAACGATGGTTCAGATTGGTGGTGGCCAGTAGTAGCAATTCAAAACTACAATGGTTTAGAACAACGATGGGTGACGGTAGATGGTGGACTGCGGTGGTTTAAAACAACGGTGGCCGGTGGTCATTGGTGGACGACAGTGGTTTGGAACGGTGGTGGCTGACAATTGTTCGGACCAATGGTAGACGGTGGTGGTTTAGACCGGTGGTGGTCGATGGTGGTTCAGACCGGTGATTGTCAATAATGGTGGTCGGCGGTGGCTCAGATCGTTGGTGGTTGACGGTAGTTCAAACTAGTGGTGGCCAAATCCCGGTTACGGGCCGGTTAAAAACAGTACACCGACTTAACTGGTTAAGCCGTAGCCGGTTTCAGGTTAAAGGAGGTTTTGGGGTATAGCCGGTTAAGGTTATTTTTAACCGGCTAACTTTGACAAGTTATAACCGGTTACATAACCGGTTTAAGTTTTTATCTTTACTGTTTTTTTTAAATAAAATTAATGATTAATTTTATACATTTTTTTGGGTCACTCAAATTACTTTAAAAATACGTTTTATTATACTTTTAAACTAATAAATTAATTATATAAAAAATATATCACTTAAATATAAAAAAAAAACTATTTTTTCAAAAAAAAATTGGTTACCGATCATAACCGATTATGGACGGTTATAACCAGTTATGCATTTTTCGGAAAAAACCTTAAGGTAGCGTTTGATACGCAGACAAGATTGGACAGGACAGGACGGGACAGAACTGGACAGGACAAGAGAGTAGGACAAGACTGGATGGGACGGGACTGGACTGAACAGATGTCTGTTTTGTGTTTGGTACGCTTAGGACTGGACTGGACATAACTAGTAGACAAGTTCCCCAAAAAAACTATTTGATGATTTTATATATCACATAATAATTATAATTAACACAAATTTTATATATCACATAATAATTATAATTAACACAAATTTTATATATATTACATAATAATTATAATTAACACAAAGAAAGTAACTATATGATTTTTTTTTAAATTACACAATTTTCATAAACACAAACACAAACACACACATATATAATTATGATTTTTATGTAACTGATGTTGATGGCTATGGTAGAGATGGCCGGCGGTAATACTAGTAGTGACGATGGTGGTTGTGGAGAACGTGAATACGGTGGGTAGTGGTGGTGGAGGTGACCAACAGTATGGTGGTGGTTGCGGTGGCGATGGACAGTTGTAGAGATAGTAGACGGTGGTAGCAGGTAATCGATGGTAGTTGTAGAGGTGGCGGAGGATGTTGTTGTAGTGGAAGAGGAGGTGGAGGTGGCCGATAGTGGCTACCGGTGGCGGCGGCGTCCACGACTAGTGGTGGTAAATGCTAAAACAAATATTATATTGAATTTATATATCAAACGAGTGTTAATTAGTAATATATTAGTTTCTGCCTTATTTCTGTCTCATGTTGTTCCACCTATTTTGATGGAACTAAAAAAAGCTCTTTTTGTCCCATGCTGTCCCACCTTATCCCAGTTCCTGTCCCTGTCCCATGTCGCACCAAACGTGGGACAGTGAATTCCTGTTCTGTCCCATGTTGCGCCAAACATGGGACAGTGAGTTTTGTCCCGTCCTATCCTGTCCTGTCCCACCCCACGTACCAAACGCAGCCTAACCGATTATATAATTTGGTTGAATATGCCAGGCCCAAGGGCATCCAAGCCCAACCCTTTATATCTTATAACTTGCTAATTTCCTAAAAGAAATTAAAAAAAAAAAAAGAAAAAAAGGAAATTACATAGACTCAAGGTTTTCGCTCTCGACCTGCTGCTCTCAACTCGGCGATCTCACCGTCGTTCGTCGATCTGGTGCTGTAACCTCCTCCCTCTTGGTTTCTTCCTTCCAGGTTGGTTCAGTTTTTGCCCTAATTTCCCAATATGTGATTACTGATTAGTGGTTTATTACTTATTAGGTTATTTCATTGTTAACCATACTTGAAACATGTGGTGTGTTTTAGCAATGGTGTAGGGTTTGAATTCTAACAATCTTATCGGCTATCCCTAAAGGGACAAACCTGTGGAGTTCTGATATATGTAATTGTTGAAATTCTTGTCTCAAGATATAGATTTGTTAATATATATGGCAGAATGCTAGATTAGTTAGTTATGAGATTAAGGGGCTGTTTGGTTGGTTTTTCATTAAGTCCTGTATGGATAAAGATGGCTGTCTGGATAAATATGTCTGTGTAGATTAAGATACCTTACTGTTTGCTTGTTGTGCTTAATAAACGGTTTGAATGTCAGAAATGACGATTTTAACCCTCTTTGTATAGTAAGCAATTAACACAACCATTTGATAAATAACTTGAATGGTTGATCCTAAATCATAAATATCATCAATGTAAATAAAAATAAAACAAATTATATCAAACATAATTATATCGATTCATCTAATTACTACAAAATTAATAACATTACCTAGTTGCTAAAGAAAAAAAAATCACTTTCACTAATTACAGTATTTATAATAACACCATCAAAGAAGAAAAAAAGAATTGAAAAATTATTATATAAAAAAGGTTTGTTATCAGGGGAAGCTTCTCGGTGGTAAAAAAAAAAAAAAGGACATTGAAGGTGCAGCACAGGTAAGGTAGAGATCGAGGTAAACAATTAAAAGAATTTTGGAAAGCAAGTTGCCTTTTGATTTTCAGAAAGCTCAGAAAAAGGTAAGAAAACATAGATCTACCACATTTTGAGAGCATGGGGTGGAGAGGAGCAGCAGGGCTGGCGACTTCAGTAGAGGGCGGTGATGGCAACGGGAAGGTAGGAAACATTGGAGGAGGACGACGATCTGTAACTGAATCAAAATCAATCACCAGAGGAGGGGTTTCCGTCGATCGTCGAGAGAGGGCTATCGCCAGCAACACTCTCGCCGGAGGAGGGGTGCGGCAATCATGGAGGAAACGATTTTTCAGTTGACAGGGATGAGAGGAGTGGATGCAACTTTTTTAGATTGAAAAGGGTAGGAATGGAAATGGGATGTCTGTCTGCATAAGGGTGGTCTTCAAAATCTTATTCGCTCAGCTCTCTTTTGAATCATTAAGCTGGTTCCAAACACTACAACATAGCTGACCGAATAAGCTAAAGGGTCCTTTAAGCTCATTAAGTTGCTTCCAAACAGGCCCTAAAATAGTTTGACTTAACTGGGTTTATTGTGCAACAAGTAACAAAAAGGAACATGTGATAGTTGGTAGAAAATAATAGCAGAGTGTTGTTGTTAGTAAGATGTTGGATGGATGGGTTAAAAGATTGAAAGGTGGTTTAGTAGAAGAGTGTTATTTTCTTTGAGGTCACTTACTTTTCTTTGGCTTCAATGGAATTGGAAGGAAGATAGATGCTTCTCTTGGTAACTTGAGGATATAAGGCTCTTCAAATGCTTTTCATTTTCAAGCCTATTTAGAACTTGCTAGATTAGATTAAAGAGACTATGAATCGGTCGATGGGTGTAATTAGAGGGCGTTTGGTTCATTTTGGTACATTTTTCGGCTTTATGATGTGTTTTCTTGATAATTTTTTGTGTCTTCGTGATATAAGTAGCAAACTCTGTATTCACATGAATTCTATTGGTTTTATGTTCTTTCTGATTAGGTTATTTGGCTATTTGGTCATAACCCATAAATATGATTACGTGCTTTTACGTTACACTTTGAATGCCAACAAACTAGCATCAAATGGTGATTACAAGTTACAACTCTAGTGATTTAAATAAGAAAATGGCTTTGGGGAACGTTTATCTATTGATAAGTGCCCTAAGGTTCTTGAAGCTCCCTAGTATGAAGAAACATAACTCAATGGATAAAGAATAACAAATGTGAAAACGGAAGTGAAGCGGATGATAAAGGTTCTTTGCATTTATCTACCAGGAGGATAGGACGGTACTTACTACTATAAGAACCTGCACGTATTATGGATGCTAAAACTAAAGTGAAGTCGAAGTGTATTTTAATCCGAGTACCTTATGCTTCTAGCTTTATTAGGTTCAAAACCCTTCAAAATGTTTTGTTTCTTGGATTAGGGGCACTTTTTGACTCTTCACTCAGGGCATCCATAAACCAGCCCTGCCTTCAAGTATTATCTCAAGCAATATAATACCAAATGGTGTCAAGCAAATTTTATCAACACTGCACTCACTGGTCTTAATTCACCATTCAACTAATCCCACTGAAAGTTGGCCCCGAAATAGCTGAAAATAAGATGAATTCAAATTATGACTGCAACACAAAAATCAGTTGACAACTTTCATTCAATTCAATTAACCAACACATGAACATTTACATCAAAGAAGATTACACAGCAGCATTCTAGCAAAAGCATTCAAAATTCATCAAATCCCTACTGTTTGAGTGTTGAACCAACAGAATTTTAGCATATCGGGTTTGTGGAGAGGAATCATTCAACTTGAACGAAGAATGTCACTAGTTTGAACTAAAAACTAGTGTAATTGCCATTTAGTTGATTAAAAAGTGTAATAATTGCATATATCTAAAACTTTGTGGCTTTTTCATAGTGGGCAGTTATTTGGGACAAAGGAGTAGGTAGAAGCCCTAACTAAACTACGGTGAATTTTTTTTATTTTGTTGTCAGGGTGTTAACTATATAATATTATAATTCACCCTTCACTTTCATTTTTAAGGTCTTTGTTTAAGATTGTCTATCTGGTTTAGCAACTTAGGGTTGCCAAGTGATGTGATCACTCAAATTTATAGCTATACTCTTCCTAGTTCTTGTACGAATATAACTTCACAGGGTTCTAACAGCCATCATCTGCTTTTTTGATGACATCGTAGTAAATAGTTACTTCTTTTAGTATACATGGCGATGGAAGATCCTTTCTTTCTATGCTTTTGTTCATTTCTGTTTGATTTATCTGATTCAACCTTATTGCATGTGTGCACACAAAATAATAATGGTTCTTTGGGAGCAGGCTTCGCACAAGGATCATGGTAGGTCCATCATCAGGGTCTAACTCACTAAAGGAGTATCTGAAAAGATACGAAAACAATGAGGAGCAGGAGAAAAAAAAGAAGAAGAAGAAGCAAAAAAAGAAAACTAAGCCTGATATGAATGGTGTTCTCGTTGTTGACGAGGATCCTGTTTGGCAAAAACCGATTCAGGTTGTAGAAGAAGATGATGAGTCAGAAGGTATGTCAAGCAAATTTTTCTTTCAGTAGAATAGTTGATTGTTTCAGCTTTGATTCTTTTGTTAAGCTATAAATGGCTTTCTGATGAACAGATGAAGAGAAGCCACAAGTTGATGAGGATATTGAAGTCAAACGAATGAAGAGATTAGAGCAGCTTAAAACCCGACGCCCTTTTGGTGCCATTTCTGAAGATGGAAGTGGTTGGGTTCCAGTCTCTGATACCGCTAAAAACTTGACCACCGATGAGCTGAATCGTGGCATCTCTTCACTACATAAACCTAGTGCTCATGATGATTCACCTTCTCCAGAACACGGACTGGATAAGTCTGTAAAGACATTGAATTCCGACATTTCTCCACCTAGGAAGAGAAGGGCTCGGAATGATACACCTTCCCCAGAACCAATAGACGTTCAATCTGACAGAAGAAATGCTGATGATATCTCACCACCACGGCGCCGTGATATCGACATTTCACCCCCTCGTAAACGAAGGCCTCGTTGTGATACACCATCCCCAGAACCTAACACAAAGCCGTCTAGGTTGGATCGAGAAGATTCACCTACGGCACAACCGCGACGCAAAACTAAACATCGTCACAGTCCGTCACCGGAACCTGAGATGAAGCCAACACAGTCCTTTAACTCAGATCCTGATCTTTCTCCTCCCCGCAAGGGTCGCCCTCATGAGTTGGTAAATTCTGATCTTTCTCCTCCTCGGCGTGGTCATCATAAATCCTCTAATCAAAATCATCCACGTGCATCTGTAGTGGAAGATCTATCACCCCCCCGAAAAAAGAGAGAGGGTAGGCATCAAACTATTAATGCTTCTCATCGACAATCAGTATCAGTTTCTGACCTTTCTCCACCAAGAAAACCTGCGAAAGCATCAGGTTCCGTTGGAGAGCTGCCAAAAACTGGTTTAGTTAGTGGCAAAGATATAAAGGAAGAAATTGCTAAAAAAAGGAATGAAGACTGGTTGAGGTAATATTTTCTGTTATTTATGATGCTTGATTTTGTTATACTTGTATAATGAATTAAGTTATGCATGCATATCAACAGCCAAGATCCAAATCACAAGGGTGGTGGCCTACTGGCAAAAGGCGTAGGGGGGATGTGGTGGAATATCTCATCTACCCCGGGTTCGAATCCAGGCGCTAGCATCCTGTGGCCAGGCTTAGTTTTAGATGGCCGTCACTTAATTTTAAAATTGCGAAGGATGTAGGCTAGGTAAAGCCTAGATGAACCTTTTAAAAAAAAACAGCCAAGATATGAGTCATGTTCACATAGTTTCTTGTATGTCTTTTCCTAAAAGGCTCATCAAGTGCATCTGCTGCTGTTTAATTCATATATTCATATAGTGGGCCGATCAAGAGAGCATGCTATTACTTGTGTTCTCACACACAGTGGCGGATCCAGGATATTTTCCTGGTGGGGGCACCTTTAATATAGATTAAAGACCGGCAAAGTCGTCCGATATATTTTTAGCCTAATTCTGTTTTGAGCAATTTTTAAAGTATTTTTGTTAATTTCAAGGGATTTCTAAGTTTTTTGCTTAAGATTTCGAGGGACATTTTTGGGCTTTTTGGTTGCTTTCGAGAGTTTTTCTGGTTGATTTCGAGGTACTTTGTTTGGTTGATGGGATCCCATACGAAAAATCTATGGGAAAACTGTGGTAGAAATTACAAAAAATATGTTTTTAACCTAATTTTTTATTTTATTTTTAAATTTTGTAATCCCCCACCCCCAATCTATATATGAATCCTCCCCTGCTTGCACAAGTAGGTATCTGATAAATTGGCATATCTTGAGGTATAAGATTTACTGGAGTTATTATTTTGGTGTTAAAGCGACATATATTTCAAGTAGGAAAGATAACTACACCCTGGTTCTCCCTATTTTTTGTCTAAAAGAGTAACATAATCATTGTTGGGTGAAATGTTTGCTAATGGAGCTTTGATACTAGGAGGCAAGGATATTGCTCTTAGGTTTCAATAGCACACCCTTTTTTACATATTGCATATGCTTATTTGGATGATCTCGTTGGTGCACTTTTTGTCTACTTTTGTTGCCTTTAAATAATGATAAGATGTGTAGGACTTTCCCTTGCAAGTGATTTCTAGAAAGTCAAACTCACCCCCTTTACTTTCTGATTAAATTGATGTAGGTTTCGAAATATGGATCCTTCTATAAGTGGCCGAGATGCTGAAGGCGTACGTCGTGACAAGAGAACTGGTTGGTTTGAATTTGCTAAATGCCTTTTGTATTTTCCTTACAAGGTTGACTATTTTATGTTAATTATATCTAGTTCCACTTTTGGGTCTTTGCAGGGCAACGATTGTCGAAGGACCAGATTAAATCACTTGAAAAGAAAGAGGAGAAGCCAAAGGTACTGGTACCATGTGTTTTGTTTTATTGTATTAGCTTTCTTAAATTTATCAAAAGATTTCTACTTGAAATATGACATTCAAATATTCGGACACATACAAATGTTATTCAAGTTGAAGTCTTTAACAAAAATGTTTTGAAGCAGGAGATAAAATTAGAATGGGGCAAGGGTCTAGCTCAAAAGAGGGAAGCAGAGGCCAAGCTGCAGGAATTGGAACTTGAGAAGGACAAACCATTTGCAAGGACAAGGTATTTCATACCGTTTCTTATGCATGCTACAAAAATACTGTTTATTTTATTTCCTGTAGAAACATCTTGAAACTTTTTTATAACCATTAACCACCTTAATAAAATTAAAATTAAAAATAAACCTTTAAAGCCTTACTATATTCTTATTATGTGGATGCATCTTCTGTTTTCAGAGATGATCCTGATCTCGACAATATGCTGAAGGACAGAGTGAGATGGGGTGACCCGATGGCACATCTGGTGAAGGTAATTATGTTAACTGAGGATCTTGGTTATGGCATACATGTCTCTCTCTCTCTATATATATATATATATACACATACACACATAGTACTGACATTGTTTTCTCGAATATTTCAGAAGAAAAGTTATGAAGCACCTCTTCCAGATATGGGAGAGGACCAGAGGATGAAGGAATCTGGTTTTATCGTTCCTCAGGAAGTTCCTAGTCACAGCTGGTTGAAGAGGGGATTTGATGCTGCACCAAACCGCTATGGTATCAGGCCAGGACGACATTGGGATGGTGTTGATAGGAGTAATGGTTAGTCTAATTTAATTCTTCCTCATACAAATGCTTGACGTTGTTGCTACTTTTACTGTTTTCATCATCGTGTTCTAGATTTATCTTGTTCCTCTTGAGTACCATGATATATATATATATATATAGAGAGAG
>LUCG01091917.1:0-19090 GCA_001633085.1 Carthamus tinctorius | reverse complement strand
GAACGCATCCAACGATTCATCCTGAGCCAACGATCCTCCGCTCTTATGGTCCCACGACTTCATCGAAATCACGATCACATCCGCTTGCATCCGCAGATCGTAAAGATACTTCTTCACGTCCGCCTTGAGCTCCTCCGCATCGGAATCCTCCTCCGCCGCACAAAAAACCCGAACCTTACAGTTCTCGAACATCTCTTTCGTTAGCAGAAGCTGCGATAATAGCAGCATCAAACCGCCATCTCTAACGATCCAATACAAATCAATCATCCCGTACTGCCGTTGGAACTCGTTCGGCCATTCATCGAGCCCCTTCACTATCACAACCGCTTTGTTAGCAACTATACAATCGTTGATTATTGACACGAAAGTAGCGGGGATATCCATCAGGTTTTCCCGACGCCAAATCTCCGGATACCGGATCACCACTATATTTGGCTTAAGATTACCGAGTCCCATAGTTTGAACGATCCCTCGGAAACCATCCGACATGCTTGGAGCGACTATTATCTCCGCCACACCTTCACATTGCCGATAATCGGTGTATGCTGCAAGCTGCTTGCAGGCAGTTTTGGCATCTTCAGCACACTCATGGTAGTTCCCATCTACAATAGACACGAATATAGACATTCCCCTGCCCTTTTTCTTCATGCAGTTGGCAAAATCAGCGAGCTTCGGATGACAAGGTACGTTTTCCGGTAGCTTACCCCACGGTCGACAGAAAATGAGCGGTATAGGGTACCAGTTCTTTGGATGAACTTGGTTTGCTGTAAACCATTTGAAAGAAACCAAAAATCCAATTTAATTTTCACGAAATAAAGATTATATGATGTTAAAAGGCAATCGAACTAACCTCCTAAAGATCGAAGACTGCGAAGAGCGAGTTGAAAATAAGCACTCTTGAAACCATCTCCCCAATCACCACCTTTTCCCTCGATGCGCACATAATAGTATATCAAGATAGCAAGAGTTAGTGAGATCACAGTGAACAGCCATGAAATCAAAAACATGATCACTGCAACCAAATTCAAATGAAGGTTAAAATATACAAAAAAAAACATCTTATTATTATTATTATTATGAGTAGAAAAGAATTGAAGTATCTACCAATACTAAGACATGCTCCAAATAGGGAGGCACTCCAGTGATGAAACTTCCAGCGAGGACGCCAGCTAGGAGCATCTAAGAGATCGAGAAGAAAGCAAGATAAGTTGACACCCGCATAACACAGAAGAAAAAACATGGTCGTGGTTGGGGAGATAAGATCTAGATTCCCAATTATGACACACCCAATACATAGAAATGCCGTAAACAAGGTTGCAAGATGAGGTTCATCGCCATCTGGAACTTTAAAGTAGTTAAGAACAGGTAGGATGTTATCGTTAGCTATTGCTGCAAGCAGACGTGGTGCACCTGTAAGGCTTTGTAAAGCCGCACCCAATGTTGAAAGAATAATGCCTACGTATATGATGAATGATGATGGCCAGGCAACGGCAGCCGTCAGTAATCTGTATAAACAAATAAAAATTAACGGACATGTCTGTTCCACAAAACTGCTTAAATCTTCTCTTTTTCTTGAAAGAGGAAATCGATCATAAAACAGTCACCTGTCGGTTAAAAGTTTTTCCCTTGTAGCAATTGATCCAAAAAGAAGTACAGATATTATGTACAGGATAGTAGTTCCTATTTGTGCAGCTAGCGTCCCAAGAGGAATGGAGTGCTGGGTGTCCTTCAATGAAGCCGAGCGATTAGAACCAGCCATAATACCCGTTACAGCAGGGAAAAAAAGCCCTACCAATGTACTGGATGGTGGAAACCCGAAAAGATATCAAAAGCCATTCATCCCAATAGATATTTGTTTGTTATAAACCCAAAAGGGTATCAATAAAACCAACAAAAGAGAGTATTCAGATATGGTAGTAGGACACTACTTTTGAATCAAGATATATATAACTTCCTGAATATGGGGAAATGAATACCAATTATAAATGGTATCAAGCTTAAAAGTCAAGAAAAGAAGTTATCAGGGTGGCTTATTGATTTTAGGATGATAACTGGATCCTTTTCAGAATCAATTTATAGTGTGGTATAGGAGATTAACAATGATGGACATTACTATAAGTAAAAGTTATGATATGATGTTTAAAGTGTATTTATTTCACATATTTAAGATATAAAGTATTTGATCTTAGACATGTATCTGTTGACGTGGTTGGACAAGATCTTGCTAAGAAGCATGTATTTCGGTACTTTAGAGCCCATAGCAAAAACAGAATGAGAATATTAATTGGTGCTATGGAAACATACTTGAAGGTCCAGTCTCTCTCTCCATCAGGATCAGGTATCCCGCGATTGTTTGTTGTTTGATAATCAGAACCCCAGTTATCTCTAAAAGAATTCATACTCAAGCCCGTGACTCCAGCTACATCAAGCGTTGTGAAGAAAGTAAGGTATTTATACTCGACACAGAAAAAGAGCTAAAAGATTTGCAATGAAAGCATACGTGGACTATCCCTCCTTGCCAGAAGCATCCCAATGAAGATGCAGAGCAGAGAGACTATAACAGGTATAAGAAAGGCTGGTGCGACCTTGTTAATCGTTCTTACACCACCAAAAACTATAAAAACTAAAATGATGGTGACAACAACCCCATAAATTTGAAGGTCACGTAAACTTGGACCGGTTGCAACTTCTGCACCATTTATTCTTGTGGCAGTCTCTGCATCCAAACACAAACCCTCAACCTCAATTCATTTAGACATCAAATGTGAAAGCAAAGCACATTAGGATGTCGAAAGAACTGAAAAACCTTGTTTAACTAACCATGCTGGCTGCAACATTGATTACCAATCAAAAAATGCACTTTGCATAAAAGCTTAAAGGTCTAGCAATTACTCTCCACACATGCAGCCTAAGTTAGAAGATTGCTTTTAGAAGTTCATCGCGACTTGTTAGTTACCTCTAAAGATCCCAGCCTTTGGCACAGCAGATAAAAATGTCTCCACTGCTCCTAGCACATACCTACAAAAAGTTAGAGTTCATGTTAGTACAACAAACATGATGCTGCTTACAGTAAGCAACTCACAATATATGCTCACATAGCACCAGCAATTGCATTCCCTAAAAAGAAACACAGTCCTATGCTGACTCCGACTTCAGGCCCCAAAGCACGACCAATGAGATAGTAAGGTCCCCCACCCTAAAGGAAAATAAATCAACATTAGTTTCAAGTTCATTCCCACTTCATATAACTATGAATATTTGTTAGTCTACACAGACATGTGTCAAACAAATTAAGCGTATCATAAGAAAACTTTGCGGCTTTAGACTGGGAAAAAATGAAAACGCAAAGGGAATAAATACCCACCTTCATTGCACCGTTAGTTGCAATTGCACTCAATGATATAGCAGCCAAAAAGGTACACAAACTGCATAACGAGACTAACAATAGGGAATGACTTATGCCAGCGATGCCAACAATCCTGCAAAGTTCCAAAATCACAGTATAGTCAGAGTTCCTTCAAGCATGTCCATGGGAGAAAGGTAACGCGGATTCAAAAGAAGAAGAAAGATTTGCAATAGCATCAACATCATATAGCAATATTTCAGTAACATTTCAATTTCAGAACAAATGAATCTTATTAATGTACAATTTGGTCTTATATATGTTGAGAAATCATGGTGGCTGCAATAATTACATAATACAATAAGCCACAAAAGAATATACCAAGAAAATCGGATGTAGTAGATGATTCCCAAAATGTTTTGCAAACATGGGATAAAAACTCCCATCATCGTCCCGAATTTGACTTCTTTATAAACCTGCATCGAGTAAAGTCCAAATAAACCACCACGACATAGATTGTGAAATCATGGCCACAAAAAAGAATTACATCAACAAGCATTTTACTGAAAAACAGATTGAGGTATGCTGGCTATAGAATGCAATTCATCTTTTTAAAAAAGGTTTTTTTTTCTAGTTCTAGTTTAGTACCTTCTTCGGATGCTTCTGAGGAGTAGCACGACGCTCACTGCTTCTAGGAGTAGGAGTATTACTCCTAGACGCAACGCTCTCTCCTGTCATGCTAAGATTGGAGGGTGGGAGTATTAGTTTTGTAGCTTACACTTAGAGTGTCAAACATAACATACAAATGAGGTAGAAAGAAATACAAGAAATTGACCTTAAAACCAAGTTTACCATAAGCCAAATATTTGTATTAGAGAAAACAATAAGCAACCTAAATGCAGTTTTTTGAAACCCATGGCCATGTTTGGATCATATTTCAGATAAGTAGAAATTAGATATTCAAACACAAGCCAATGCATTGTAAGTTGAGCAAGTAAACAGTTCTGAAATGGTCAGAAACCTTTAATAGAATTTCAAATAATTTCAATCAAAGAAGAAGATAGAAGCAATCTGTACCTTTTAAGACCAAGGATATTTACAAGAGTTTCAAATCCAAATAATTCGAGTTTAGATTCTCCGCGAGCACTATTGTTGGATCCTATGGGGTCGTCTTTACCCGTGTTTGGCTGCCTAGTTTTCACTCTCCTGGCAATGGCATACATAAAATCAAATTTCAAGCTATTAGCACATCATCATAAGGATTCTTCAAAAGTAACTAATATCATCAATTTTATTACTTTTCTACTAGAAAAAACCCCTTAACCATCTACAAATTGATTGCTTACAATAAGTAAGTAGTAGAAGTAGCTACTACATTTCTTCTTCATGTTGAAAATTTATCTTCCTCCACAATTTGATTTGATTTGATTTGATTTGATTTGATTCTTCCAAAGTTATATATATAAATGTAAACCTTGAGAAATTAAAAACTTAAGAGATAGAAAAAGAAAAAAAGGAAGGCGGGGAGGAAACTAACTTCAAGGAATTATCAGGCTTAGATGAAGATGATCCAGGTTCAAATGAGGACATCTCAAGGACGACGGGTTCATGATCGTGGGCGAGGACTTGGGCGTAACTCCGATCACCTGGTCGTGGCATGTCGTCGTTATCAGAAGCTTCCACATCTTCATTCCCCATTTATTCTCAATCAACAACGAAGAATCAAAACAGGATATTTTGTATCTATGTCTATATCTATATCTATGAGAGAGAAAGAGAGAAAGATCGATAGAGAGAGAGAGAGAGAAATGGCGATGATTTCGTGTGTATGATAATGATATGATCTTCGAGAGAGAGAGAGAGAGATACAAACGCCTTTCAAGGAAGGAGGGAAGGAAGAAAAAGGATGTTCGTTTTTGAATTAAGCTAAAATATAGGAACAATAACCAATTGCTTTTTCTTCTTTTTTTTTATCCAAAAAAACAATTAGATCTTATTAATGGTGGATATCGTTTATTATATCTTTTGGGAAGAAAAAAATTTCTTAAAAAACAATTACTACATAATCTCTTAAAATTGAAATTTGTTATCCAACTTAAAACCCATATAAGATTCTAAAGACCACAATGACAACTTGCTCATTAAAGTTGAAAAGGCAAAAACAGTATACAACATCAAATCTTTTTGGCTTGTTGCTTATTTATTTCCTTACATCATCATCCATTCCTAAAAACAACCAACCCAATGGATCCCAAATTCTCCATAAAAAGAAAAATAAATTAAAAAGAAACATTACTGCTCCGAACCAACATCGCCCCATCGAACCTTGTACCTAGCCGCAAGATAGTGGGACCCAACAGGACCCCGACTGCCATACGGGTAGTATTCAGGTACAATCTTCTTCTCTTCCAACTCCTTCAGTACAGGAGTGAACAACGACCACGCTGCATCTAATTCATCACTCCGTATGAAAAGTCTTCTCTCTCCTTCAATCGCATCAAGGAGAAGTCTTTCGTATGCATCAGGAATCTCCTTTGAGTACCTATTCAAACAAATAACATTTCATACTAATAAATGGAGGGTTGGCTTCACGTGAGACCACAAAAAGACACTGTAACTTCACAGCAAAACATTGTAAAAGTACGAAAAATACCAAACCTTCACGTGAGACTAGACTGTTTTCATGAGACCACATAAATAACACTAAAACTTCACCGCAAAACATTCTGAAGGTATATCAGATTGTTTTCATGAGACCGCATAAATACCAATCACAGCAAAACACCTTCTCATTGTTTCAACTATTTTTTGTACCTTCATAATGGGTTGTTGTGAAGTTTCAGTGTTATTTTATGGTCTCACAAAAACAGTCTAGTCTCACATGATCCTATAAAAGAGAGCCACCAACTAAACCAGTTTTCAAGTTGTAAAACATTTTCCTTTTCCTAAAATGGGTATAAGATTACCTTGCTGCATAGAGAAGATTGAGGTTACTTCGGTCCAATCTCATCCCCAAACCAGGGACTTTGTTGTTGATCTTGAGATATATAGCTTCATCAGGCTGCACGCGAATAACAAGCTCATTCGTTGCTAGGTCAAGATCCGTCCCAATATTCTTGTTGTACAAATTACCAGGCACATGTCTGAATTGCACTCTTATCTCAGCCCTGTTGGATCAAACAACCAAAAGGCGTAAGTGGTTTCATTCGACTATTTCTTAAATGCCCAAATCCTTTCTTTAATCCTTTCTTGATTGATGACAATGGACAAATAAATATTATAAATAATTACGAACCTACGATCATGCAATGCCTTCCCAGCCTTCATCAAAAATGGCACTCCATCCCATCTAGCATTATCGATAAAAAGAGCCGCAGCAGCAAAAGTCGGTGTTAGACTGTCGTTAGGTACAGTTTTGTCGTCGGTATAAGCCGGGTACTTGACGCCCCCTCTCGTGTGGCTTTTGTACTGTCCTGTTACCACATCATCAAGTCGCAAAGGCCTCATAGAACGTAAAACTTTGACCTGTAAACCATCAAAAGTTTCATATTATATATAACATAGAATTGACTTAGGTGTCATTTGTTTTTTAAGAGGTCTGAAATATGAAGCCTGAATTCTATCTTAAAAATAAGAGATGGATGGTGCACCTCTTAAAATTTCAGAGGACGGTAAGAGGTTTTCAGACCGTTTCTTAAAAATAAAACAAACAGTCTTAAGTCTGCAAGCCTCTAAATTTTCAGACTTAATAGGTTTTAAGAGGTATTTTTTTTAAAACAAACAGCCCCTTAGTTTAATGTGTTCTTGCCCAAGTGCAAAATAAAGAGCGCTAATTGGAAAAAAAATCATCTTAAATAATAAACCTTTTCGTTTCTGATATCTTCTGCGTCCAAGCTAACAGGGGTTTCCATGGCAAAAAGGGCTAATATCTGAAGCAGATGGTTTTGCATAATGTCTCTAATTATTCCATAATTGTCGAAGTATCTAAAAGAAAGAGCAAATGAACAAGATAAACAAATGTCCCTTAAGCATACATAACCAAATGTATTTACTATAATAAAGAATAAGAAAAATAATGATTACCCTCCTCGTCCTTCAGTACCAAAATCTTCGGCAAATATAAATTGTACGTTCCTTATGTATTGTCTTGACCATAAAGGTTCAAAAATTAGGTTGGAAAAGCGAAGGACTGAAAGATTCTCCACTAGCTCTTTTCCAAGATAATGATCTATCCTGCAAAAGGATATGAAATTTAATTAAAATTTATCTCTTGTTTTAATTTCTTGACCAAAAGGTGCTATAAAAAATAAGTAAACAAACCTGAAAATTTGATCTTCATCCAAGTATTGCTTAAGAGACCTTGTTAATGCAGCAGAGGATTCAGAATCACGGCCAAATGGCTTTTCCACGATGACTCTTGTCCAACCATTTGCAGAGGATGCAGAGCTGCTGGCACATTTAACTGCGTCTATGAAAATGTTTGGTGGAATTGATAAATAGAAAAGTCGGTTTGCAACTCTTCCAGCCTGCATCAAAATTAAAATATTGCAAAAATCCGGTTGTTTAGCCAACTATAGTAAGCCATTTCAAGTAATTGTTTAAATGTAAACGAGCTTTCCAAACAATTATACTTGCATTCTTCTGTTACAAACTAACAATCGTTCTAGT
Organism: Carthamus tinctorius; assembly: GCA_001633085.1. Lineage (NCBI taxonomy): Eukaryota > Viridiplantae > Streptophyta > Magnoliopsida > Asterales > Asteraceae > Carthamus > Carthamus tinctorius. Next base: position 11,079 of record LUCG01091917.1, on the reverse strand, counting down.
GAAAGTGCAAAAACAGTAGACAAATGAAACTTTTAAAAAATAAACGATTCTACACAAGAGAAGTGTCCAAATACAGTGGTTTTCTTTGCAACTACATTACTAAAATTTGCCCAAAATCACTTATTCCTGCAAACTATAGTGTCACTTTGGCTTTTTCACAAAAAAGATAGTCTCAAAAATAGAAATTGAATACGATGGTTTAAACAGTTAACAACTTGTTTGTAAAGTGTGTTAAATAGCACCCTTGGCTAAGGAGGTGTTTGGTTGGTTTTCCATTAAGCCATATTAGGATTAATCTGTCTGTATGGATAGTAAAGGTTTTTGTTTGGAAGGGTTTTTTCGTAGTTGGAAGAAGCGTGTATTCGGAGGGGCATGTTTGGAAAAATAACTTGGTTCTCTGCATAAAGCTCCCCCTAGAAGCTTACTGAATAAGCCACTTTTTATATCGTTAATTCACTACCAAACAGTCATGTATAGCTGACTGAATAAGCTGTGAGTTCCATTAAGCTCATCAAGCTGCTAACAAAATTGTCTTAACATGATCCACGATAAAGGATTAGCCAGAAACAACTTCCGTAAACCAGTTTGCAATCTTTAGAATCGACTCTTAAGTGGTAACTTACAAGTATTTCTAAAAGATAAAAGCTATAAATCCTCAAATTGTAGAGACATTACCTCGTGTTCCTTGAGCTTTTTGTCCAACTCCAAGAAGTTTTCTTGAGAATCGTATTGACCTGGATGGTAAAAACATCTTTCAAGAAACTGATCCATCTTTTCACCACAGTTCTCCCTAAAAGATGCCATTCAGACAAACCCAATAAACACCCTTACTGATGTTTATACTTACAAAAAACCAAACAAGAAATAGAACTGCCTTCACCTTTGATCGATTCTGCAAGTAAGCGTCTTGCTAACCATGCTTCTAAGTTCGGCATCACTCATCTTACTTCGTGCATATCCGAATATGGTGAAATGCTGTTCACAATTGCCAAATATAAAACAATCTTATACTAATTGCACAATTTGTTAAGCTCAAATCTTAAAAGTACAAAAGAGCACCAACCTCAGGGAGGCAACCTTCGTAATAAAGTGCGAAAAGTGCAGGAAAGATCTTCTTTTTCGCAAGGTCGCCCGAGGCTCCAACTACCGTTATACTTACAGTAGAGTTGTCTTTATCAAAATCAAAATTAGCAATGTCTATGCTTTCTTCTGGAGGCGTGACAGGTGGCACCGATAATATTCCATCTTTCAATATCTTAACAGGACCATCGCTTTCAACAGGAGATGCTTTCATGCTTTTAGCACCTAAACATGATCAATATGCACATAAGAGCCCAAAAATTCCCTATTTCCTCTTAATCAAAAAGATCAATGAATCACTCAAAGATTGTCATAATGACGATAACTTTCAAAAAAGAAAAAGTGATGTGATTTCATGGGACAACAGAAGGGGTATAAATTAAGCACATACTTAAGCCTAAGTATAAATTGTGAGCTTCTTCTGTACCTACGTCTTAAAATAAGATCGATAGCATCCCTCACATATCCCCAAACCTCGCCGTATTCTTGGGCTCTCGAGGTCAACAATTTGGCGATATGGTCAAACCCACACCCATTGCACACCCTGCAAAACCCCAAATAACTCCACCCTAAAAGCACCCTATAAAGGGTGGAAGCACCTTTGCTTCCTAGTTCTTTGGAAGGTATGAAATCCAAATCCTTGTGATATCTCTTGGACCCTAATCTTATACATAGTTTTGACGATGTAAACAACTTTGTCAACATCCAAACCTCGGATGTTGTATGTTGACATGGAAAAGTGCATCCCATTTTTTCTCCTGAACAAATTCATGTTTCGAGATTAACTACATTAAATTGACAACATAAAGATGAATGAGTAATCATCCATAGGAACATGTACTAACAGATGGTCATTAGAACATATGCACAAAACAATCTTAAAATCCACAAAAATAATAATTAATTTCAAAACCCCCACCCAATATTCTTCAAAATCAGCAATCTTTAACACCCAACCCCCTCCCCCTCCCTAAATTAATTTGTAATAAAATTTGCAAGGTAGTGGTTGACACAAATTAGGAATTGAAAATTGATAGATAGCAAGAATTTTGTTTGGTAAAAGGATGTAACTAACCATCTTGAACATGGACAGCTGAAACTCCATTGGATGATTGATGTAGGTAGAGCTTTGTGGAGCGACATCGTTTAGGAAGAATCGATGGTAAGGTTGTACGATGACGATGAAACGGATTGCTGCTGCCATTGAAGGGAGACGACGACTTATTGGAATAAGCTGATGAAGGTGGACAATGTGTGGATGGAGGAGAATAGGTCGCCATGGAGGTGACAACACACAGTGAAGGTGTAGGTGTGTGTTGAAGGTGGATCGAATCGAAGAAGGAGGAGTTTGTTTAAAAAGGAAGGTAGTTCGGAGAGGTCGAGATGGAGATGGAGTCCCTTGATATCTCCGAAAGGCTGCCTTTTGTCTGTGTCTGTTGGCTTTGCAATAAGCAGCAAGCAACGGAAGCTACATTAAGTAACATTCTGAATAATACGTGTACGCCGCCTTCTGCTACATTTTGGGCTCTCTTTCATCTTGTATTGGGCTTCATGGGCCTAAAAGATGTCCCCTATTGTGACACACCCCACTCGACAAAAACTGACATGACACGTTAATCCGACACAAAATAAACGGGTTTGAGTAATATATGTTAATCCGTTTGAATAAATGGATTAACACAACACGACACGAAAATTAAATGTGTAAAGTTAGGGATCAAACATATCAACTTGAAAATTATCTGACTAACTTGTTTATACATGTATGTGTGTGTATGTATATATATATAAAGTTTTCTTTTCACTTTTTACAAATTTACAATTTACCTTTTTGAGTAGTTCAGCTAGATAAATTAGCAACCCCAAAACAATTAAAACTCTAAAGTCTAGATCGTTTAATCTTAGTCCACCTGTCAACGACCATATCGCTAAGATTTTCCCGGTTTCGATTTTATTTTTCCTCTTATTTGTATTTTAATGTAAATGGATTTGGTTTGAACTTATAGGTTTGAATTATAAAATCTAGATTCATAATTCTTTGTGAGTTTTCGATTTTAAATTTTACAAATGTTAAATGGGTTAAACGGGTTGGGTTGTGTTGGGATTTTGTGGCCCGTTTGATAAACAGATTGGGTTAGGGTCAATCACTCTCAACTCGTTTAACTTTGATCCTGACACGACACGCTTGCTAGGTCTACTCACTCCCCACAATAGAACATTTTATTTTGAGTGAATTACGTCGATGGATTTACTCAAATTTTAAATTTGGTCCCTAAAATAATATATCTATCCTTAATTTTTTTAAATTCATTACAATGGAGGTCCTTCCCTAATTTCACAAACAATCATGCTCCTCTCACATGAAGGGGCATATTAGTCTTTTAAAGCATGCCCCTTTCATTATACGTTTATTAAATAAAGTTTGGAAAAGTTATATTTTCTCCTACCTTTTTAACCTACCCATCATCCTACTCATTTGATCATTTAACAACTATTAAAATTAAGGAATAATATGAAGAAAGGGAATTAGTGCATTACACATGTCAAATGATCAAGTGGGTAGGAGGATGGATAGGTTAAAAAAGTAGAAAGAGATATAATTTCTCTAAAGTTTGAAACCCCCCATCACTACATTGGATTTGTCAGTAACATGGCATCTCCACCGACCCTTTCTCTATCTAAACCTCCCTCTTCTCTCTCTAAAAAGTCCCTTCGTCCTTATGTTGGTTGGCTGCAGGTCTCTTATGCCATCGGAATGTTACGTTTTCAAAATTAGAAAATTTTCCATCACTTCTCTCTTCCTAGCCTTGGTCGTGCGTTTATTGTTTCTTCCTACTTTTACCCTTCCGATTGCGATAACAACCATCTTATAATGAATTTTGTCTCGCTCTAGGATTTATGTTTTTATGTCGTATGAGTATTGTCAATGAAGATTTCATATGTTTTTTCTCCGTCACTTTTCTCTTCCTAGCCCTGGTCGTGACTCTGTGTTTGTTATTTCTTCGTACTCTTACCCTTTCGATTGCTCACATTCTCACAATCTGATAGAATAAACGTTTGTAAACGTGCATGTTCAAATTGTAGGCGATTTGTTAGAGGTTCTGATATGGTGGGTCTCACATCAATGACAATGATGATGATTGGTGGGTGGTGGTGAGGGAGAGATGACAATGCGTCGATGATGGAGCGACGATGTATGGGCATAAACAGAAGAGGAAATAACTGGGATAAATGAAAAGACTCGTTTGCCTCTCATGTGAGGGGCACATGATTAGGGATAAGGTATGTGAACCCAAGGAGAGACCTCCGCTGAAAAATTAAGAACTTTTGGTGTAGATTCCAAAATTTGAGTAAACCATAGGGACCATCGATGTAATTTACTCTTTTAATTTTTAACGATGAATCACATAAGTAAGATACATCACTCCATGAAAAATAAATGATATAAAGTTACAAAAGACATTAACAAGAGGTTTTATTCGGGTTTCAGGTAGGTTCGGGTGATGGGTATGGAGACCCTACCCGGACCGATTAACCCGTTCAAAAAGTTGGATTGCGAAGACTGGGTTACGTAGGTTGTGTAGATCTGGGGTTTTTCAATAGGATTTGGTCGGGTTTTGCTCACTTCTAAGCACAAGGCAATTAACGTGAAAGAGAAAATCAATTTGTATCTTGAGCAATATAATGATACATCCAACCTTGGTCTACTTATTTATAAGGGGATAAGAGAGAGCAAACTTGTTTCACTATTGTTCTACTTACTTATTCCACATAAATGCATATCAAACATAAGAGAAGTCTTATCTGCATACCAAATACAGTAATTGATACATTAAAGGAAAAAGAGAAATATATGCATATATAAGAGAAAACTTTTTCTCTCTCATACTTTCTCAATTTTGAAAAAAGAAATGGAAAAACTGTTGGATCACAATTTAGACTTAAATCCTATTTTTTTTTTTCTCATTTTAGGAAAACTGTTGAAGATGCTCTTGACGTTTTCAAATTTATAGTCGATTTCAAAAATACTTAGACAAGCACAAAAGGATATTCCCAAAACCAAAAATGAATAAACATTTTTTTTTTTCACATTTCCAACCAACCAACCAATAAAGAGAGAGACTCACCTCCACGTAACCAATTGTCCACTTGTCTCTATCCGGCTTACGTTAGCAAAGATCCTCGAACGGTTAAATCACCAGATAAAGCCACGTGTCCAAACCCTCCCGCGTCGTCGATCTATCCGTTAACCCTAATCCCTCTCCTCTCCTCTCCTCTCCTCTCCTCTCCTCTTGTTGTTGTTTCTTTCTTTCTTTCTTTCTCTGCAATTTCCTCCCTCCAACAAAATTGAAGCTTCAAAATTTCCTCTCTTTCTTTCTTTCTTTCATACTAATAATAATAAATTCCTCCATTTCGGTTTTGATAGAAAAATGGGAAAGCTTATATGTGATTCAACCACCTCCTCTCCCGTTATCCCATGGAAGGATCCAACTGCACCTCCATCTTCAATCGACGCCATAGATTTATCCCAAGACATCCTCAACAACAACAACAACACCTGGGACGACGTCTCCGGATTAGAAGACCAGCAGAAAAGGCACCTACAGAGGCTCCACGCCAAGGGAGTCCTCTGGAAGAACAATAAAATCTGTCAAAATCAAAACCAGGAAGATGATTCCTCGTTGCCTGCGGCGGTCGTTTTCAGGCTGAGCCACGGCGGAGATGTCGAGGCGGACGGTAATTGCTTGTTCACGGCGTCGCAGAAGGCGATGGGGCTCACGGAGATTAACGCCAGAGATCTACGGAGACGGACGGTGAGGAGGTTTTTGGAAGATCTCGGATCTGAAACCGGAATAGAGAGGGCGAACATCGATGCGGCTATAAAGCATATGTATTCGCCAGATCTAAGATCTGGTTGGGGGATACATGTTGTTCAAGAGCTCAAATTGCTTGCCAAGAAGGTAGATCGTGAAAGTTTAGATTCAGCTATCGAGGAGCTCGTTAATCTCGGTATGCAGAGGTATAAAAACCATCTACTTTTACTCTATGCACATGTGAATCTGAATCAGCATTAATCTATTTATAACCCCTATATTGCTCTATTTGAAATGATTTGATTTATAGAGATTGAAATGATAGATCTGTTCTATATAATATTGTTTTAAAAGCCTTCAATTGTCTTGAATCTGTTCGAAAACTGATTGATTTAGATGCCAATGTTCAAACTCATCTTTGTAATATAAATCAGATCCAAGTTATCTGTGCAAAAATATATGAAATTTATTTATTTCTGAAACAACAAACAAACTCACCATGTCTTATAAGCTTCTGAAATCCACCAAAAGACAAATTGATATCATAATTTTTTTTTTTGCAAGAAATTATAATAACGATCATAAATTTGTAAAAGAAACAGAGTTTAGTAGCTAATTGTGTAAGGTTTAATTGTTATGATGTTGGCTTTTTTCTTGAAAGTTATATTTGAACCATTTCTGTTGGTGTTCATCGTAGAGAATTGGCTGCGGAATCTATTTATAAAGAGAGATGTATTGCTGTCGACAATGGTCAAAACTGGGCCAAGTATATGTCGATATCTGGGTCTCCAGATGATGAATATAACATCATCACTTTGCAATATACAGAGGAAGGTTTATTAACTGTAGATGAGAACAGAGAAGGCCATGCTGCAGCTTTTGGAGATGATATAGCAATTGAATGTCTTGCTACTGAGTTCAAAAGAGAAATTTATGTGGTATGCTGTCTTTCCTTCCTCGCAACTTGCATGTTCTTCGAATGTGTTTTCAAGTGCCTGACTTTTATGATTCATGGTTCTGGTTTGTGTAATAATTATTGAATACAAATAATTGTCGTAGGAAATGTCACCATACTTTAGAAGGCACTGAAAGTTTTAATTCTTCATTGCAAGCATAACTTTCTGGTGTTCGTACTTTTATATGGTCAGGCATGGTTTTGTTGTATCCAAAATTTGAAATGGTTCCTGTATACCCATTTTCTTTCTACCCATGGTCATTAAGTAATCAAAAACTTGTATCTTGTACTCGCTCTAACCCAAAGCTCATTTGAGGTTTTATCCTTGATTTTTTCTGTCAATGTTGCAACGTTTCTGAGGATGATATCAATTCATTCTGGTCCTCCTTTGGTCATCTCAACTTTATGGTTGTGTGGCAAAAGTAAGTACTTGTTACAGCTATCTTATTGGATCTTCTGAATACAGGTGCAAGCACATGGATCAGATGCTATGGTTGATGAAGATAATTGTGTCTTTTTCCTTCCACATCGTCCAAGGAGTGAAATTTGCGGACCACCTTTCTTCCTATTCATGAAAGGAACAGGTATCAGAACATTTACATCACAATTGCTATTTGTCACCCTTTTTCTTTTCTCTTTATACACAAAGAGTTAATTGTCAATATTTAGTTACTTGCTCGGGTATCACAATTCATACATTACAAAAAGAGAGACTTAAAAATCTGAGAATAGTATATTTAATTAGTTGCATATGTTTCTTAAAGGCATACTGATAAGAATAAGTCCCAAGAAGTATTATTTTTAGTTAATTAACTTTAGGATTTGAGGGTATGTTATTGTATTTGATTGATATAAGAATGAATGTTGAATTTGTAAAGGTGTTTGTTGTTGTTACAGGTTGGTGTGGAGCAGGGGGTGATCACTATGAGCCTCTTATTGCTCATTCTTCCTCCGTGGTATCCCAGGAGAAAGTAGCTTTGGTGCTTTAAGTGGGCCATTGCAGTTTTGGGGCATAGAGAGACTGAGTTAGAATTAGGCATTCTTTTCTGAAATTTTTGCTGTGGATGAAGCCGCGGATTATTTGTTTCTGGTAGAAAAATTATAAAATTTTGGTAAGTGTAGTCGGCTTTTTTGTCGTGGTTGTTGTTGTTGTTGTTGAGTCATTCATCTCAGGAAGGAAGGGAGGGAGGGGGTATAGAATTGTGATCGAGAGAGTCGGGTACCATTCTTGGAATGGTGCCAGTTTGTTGTAACTGCCAGATTTTACTATTTAATGGCAAAATTGGTTTGGAATTCATTTGGTTTCTGTTTGGTTTCTTTATCAGCTATGATGAGTTTTGTTCCTTTTTTACATCCCAACAAAGGAGTTGGAAATCAATGGTTTCCTATCTACATCTTAGAGGCATTCTGCTTGCCAACATTGAATGTTTTTTGCAGATCTGAGATGGATCCTTTTAGTTGAAGATTCCTGCTAATGATTTAAAGATTTCTTGTTGAAGATTAGAGCATGGAGAATTTGATCACATTTGTTTGTAATGTTTTCCTTTTAGCTGTAGATTTTTTTGGTTTCAATAGTTGATTGTACACATTGTTTGTTTTTTGAATTTTCTAACTCTTATTTGCCATTTATATCTGATTCAAAGCCTTTTAACCTTTAATAAGTGATAACATAGCCAGTTAGTTAACTTTTATTTCCATCCAACACCATTATTTCAATTAGAACCAAGATATTTCAATTTCAACCTTGGTTTTAGCTCAGATACATTTCAAATTTGTAAAAATGCAAAACATGAAGATTGTAGATTTGTGTGTTGGCCTTCCAGAACATCTTAAATTGCTTAAATCGTGGCTTCGATGCATAAGATATGATTAAAACTCCACAGACTCGTAAAACTAAAAAAAAAACTTCTTTTATATATAACATAACATAAAAGCAAACCGGGTTGTGCATGTTTTTAATATTGTATCAAATAAATGCTTTCCACATGTAATCTAAGTAAATAAGATTAATGGAAGTTCCTTTATTATGAATGAATAGGAATAAAGGCATGAACATTCATGAATCATATAGTATAGAATTTATTGAAATAATAAAGGCATGAACATTCATGAATCATATAGTAAATAGTTAAATAAGAACTCTAAAAAGGTTAAGGTTGTAAGAACAATTGAAATGTGTTGTTTATATTGTAAATAATGTATGTAGAATATATATTGTTGTTTCACAATGTGAAAATACACATTAAATATTCATATGTAACATAACACCTTCAATCCTATTCTTAGATGAAATAAACCATAAAAAAACAATATTTTATGATTGGTTATAATAAGTTTATAAGTATTTTCTAATTTTCATTTGATATTCTTCAAGTCACCCTTATCAATTTAAATCCTACCTTGGGCTCTCCATCATTGGCAGATAATCTCCAAGCTGCTTCCCTTTATATAAGCAAGTATTTAACAAAAAAACATATAAATCAAAAAGACATTGTTAATCTCAAAATCATAATTTTTTTCATAATACTTTAAGGATCTCTGTACATTAATTTATTAATTTTATGCTTTTGCCCATGTCCGTGTATATTGTCCGCTTCTACTTTCAGTTTTCCAAGTAAAATGAAAATTTAAAAAACACGTTTGGTTTATTCAGTTTTTAAAAGCTGTTCAAAAAATGAAAATTTTCTATTTTCTAACTTTCATATAAATTAGAAATTTTATTTTAGTAGTTTTTCAAAATTTTCTAAATGTATTTTCTAATCTTCTAAAATAGAAAATGAAAAACTCCACAATTTCAACTAAACGTGTTTTCTAAATTTTTTTGAAAATGAAAACTCATCTTCGTTTTCTAAAAATGTTTTCCGAAAATATGAAAATAGCTTCGAACAACCAAACACGATTTTATGTCTTGTGTTAATTGGTTAACTTACATCCTCATTAACTCTATTCTAAGTATATATTTTTTATATTTTATTCTTCATCTAGACTTTCATTTCACTTATTTTATTCTTTATTTTTTTTTCTTCATTTTATGTTATGTATGCCTTTTAACCTTACAATATAAGAAACGTAGACAATTTAAAATATAGTATCAAAAACCANAATAGAAAACTAAACTATAAAAAAAGATAAAATATTAATGCAAAATACAATGGTTTATAAATGAAATGTAAAAATAATTACATATTTTGAATTCTAATTATCTTAATAAGAATTTATTGTAGTAATAACATATTTTGATTGTAAAAAATTGTTTTCATTTTTAATAGTACTTATATAAGAAATTACATTAATAAATAAAGAAAATGGAAAGCAGAAAATTTGTGGAAAAACAAAAAACCCCTAAATTACTAAAACCCTACGTCCAATTCGAAAAACCCCCCGCCCCTGTTCTCGACCGGCGCTCATCTCACCACCATCGATCGATCGATCGGTAAGTTGAATTAGATGTTCTAGGGTTTACAATTACTTCATAAAATCGATCCTTCATCAATAAAAATGATACTTGAAAATGTTAACTGTTCAACTACTTGGTAAACCTCAACTATTTTCTTGAAATCGTTAGGATGGATAGTCGGCACTTCACTTAGCATCGATGACAGATTGATAATGTTTTCTAATTGTTTCGGTTATTTAGTGATCCATGCTACATTTTTTCTTTACTTCTGATTCAACCTTGATGCCATGTTTCATGTTTTGTTGTAGGAGAAGGAAAGCAAGCATTTTTTTCATTGTTAGTTTGCACCCATCTTTCTTCCTGGGTACTGAAATATAAAACTTGTTTTGTGGTTTGAGGCTTCAAGAAACCACCTGGCCATCTCCATTCCCCTTGCTCTGTAACTGAAACACAAACACCCTTAGGGCTTTTCCTGATCATGGGGGTGATTGAAGACTCTGCTATATTGGACACAAGTCTTGAAGGGTAAGGAATATGTTCTACTATCATTTGTAATCATCATGTTCTTGATTTGATGATTATTTTTTCATTTTGCTTTCACTAGAGAAGGGATTGACAAGCAATTCCTTGCTGCTCCGNAGTCTGCTGTCGATAAGTTCCAGTTGCTTCCTGAGTTTCTCAAGGTAAATGCATTTCGAATTTTCTATTATAATTTTTTTAATTGACCATAAGTGAAATGATCCCTTGCTTTTAGAAATCTGAAGTAATATTTAGGAAAACTATTGGAAGTCAATTGGATTACTTTTGAACTTGAGAACTGACATATATATATA
>LUCG01091882.1:0-13097 GCA_001633085.1 Carthamus tinctorius | reverse complement strand
CAGTCATGTCGCTATCCTAGTCAGCATCAGAGAAACCACGGAGGACTAATGATGACTTGGAGGTGAAGTACAGTCCATGAAACATGGTGCCTTTCCGATATCGTAGAATTCTTAAAACAGCGGCATAGTGATCAGAGCAGGGAGCAGCCATAAACTGACTCATAGTATGGACAACATAGGCGATGTCAGGTCTAGTAACGGTGAGATAGACAAGAGAGCCTACTAGTTGGCGATACCGAGTAGGGTCTTGTAAGGGAAGACCAGCATTCGGTGCTAAATGAAGATTATGTTCCAAAGGCGTAGATGCCACCTTGTTATCTAAAAGGCCAGCCTTGGAAAGGAGATCAGAAATGTACTTAGCTTGGAAGAGATAAGTGCTTGATGAATTACACAAGACTTCTAGTCCAAGGAAGTAATGTAGCTTGCCCAAGTTCTTCATCTCGAAACTGGAACTAAGAGACTGTTTTAGAGAAGCGATGCCAGCAAAGTCATCCCCGGTAATAATCAAGTCATCAACATATAGAAGTAGCAGAATGCTTCCAGAGTCTGTGGTGCGAGTAAACAGCCCAGAGTCATAGTGACTCACAGAGAACCCCAACGAAAGGACCGTATTACTGAATATCACAAACCACACGCGAGGAGCTTGTTTGAGACCATATAGGGCTTCCAAAGGCGGCAGACATGACCTGAAGAGAGTGAGACGCCAGGAGGAGTCATATAGAGTTCCTCAGAGAGATCGCCATTCAAGAAGGCATTCTTAACATCCATCTGGAAAAGTGGTCATTATTTTGTAGCAGCAATGGCAAGGAGACTACGAACAGACGTGACACGAGCAAAAGGGGCAAAGGTCTCCTCATAGTCAATGCCATATTCTTGATTGAATCCCTTTGCCACTAAACGGGCTTTGTACCGATCAATAGAGCCAACAGACTTGGTTTTGGTCTTGAAGACCCATTTAGATCCAATGGGTCGTTTGTCAGGCGGTAGAGGAACAGTGTCCCATGTCTGAGCTTTATCAAGAGCTCGAAGTTCCTCCTGCATAGCTGCTTGCCAGTGTGAACTAGAAGAAGCTTCCTTGTAGGAAGTTGGTTCATGATTGCATAATAAAGTAGCATAACAATGATAATCACGAAAGTGTGAGGGTACTTGCCTTACCCGGTTTGAGCGTCGTATATTTTCTGATGATGATGGTCCAGGATCCGTAGACTCCACAGATGGCTGAGGTAGACGGTGGAGATGGTACGGATGGTTGAGTCGGAAGAGGAAGAGGAGTGGGTTCAGGAGAAACAGTGGTAGGTGGAGGAGGAATATGTGTAGACGGAACAGGAGAAGCCACATGTGTTGAAGCTTCTGGAGTAGGAACAAAAGATGGTAGATCAAGGGAAATAGACGAATCTGTAAAGAAAGGAACAATTATTTTGTAGATGTTTCAGAGTTAGAGTTTGGCATGGTGTAGAAGGGAATATGCTCCCAAAATGTGACATGGCGAGATATGCGCAGACGTTTGGAGATAGGATCCCAACAACGGTATCCTTTGTGTTCAATCTCATAACCAAGAAAAAGACAGATGAGAACATGGTTTGAGCTTGGTATGTTCGTCAGATTGTAACTGAACAAAACATGCACATCCTTATACTTTCAGGAGTTCATATGCAGGGGTAATACTATGAAGAGCCTCATAAGGAGACTTGTTATGAAGAGTGGGAGTTGGATGTCTATTAATAGTGTAGACTGCAGTGAAGGCAGCTTCACCCCAAAAAGGTTCTGGACACTTGGCAGAAATCAACAGGGTACGAATAGTGTCAAAAATGTGTTTGTGTTTGCGTTCAACATGGCCGTTTTGGGGAGAAATGCCCGGACAAGAGTACTGAGAGATATTACCTTGAGATCGAAGAAAGGCGATGAGAGAAGATTCTTTGTATTCCATGGTGTTATCGGCTCGAAGAATCTTTATGGGTTTTGAGAATTGGGTTTGTATCATGCGAGCAAAGTTAATATAAATCTGAGGTAGTTCTCATCGATGTTTCATAAGATAAATCTACGTAAAACGTGTGTGATCATTGATGAAGATAACAAAGTACCTGCAACCACCAATAGATGGATGTGGTGTTGGTCCCCATACATCGGAATGAATAAGATCAAAGGCACTATCAGATTTATAGTCATTGGGTTCAAAAGGTAGAGCATGATGTTTGTCGAGTTTATAGGATAAACAAGAAACTTCATTGGAAGTGATATTACCTAGAAGACCAGATTTGGATAATAGCTGTATTCTGGCCAATGATAAGTGTCCTAGGCGAGCATGCCAGAGATCGAAGGAAGGGACTTTGGAAACTGACGCAGTAAGGTTCGTGTATGACGACGGTAAGGGTAAGCAGATATAGATGACTTCAAGTGTCCGCCCAACTCTTCGGCCTTCTCCAAGAATCTGCTTTGTCTTTGGATCCTGTATAACACAACCAGAGAAATCAAAAGATATAAGTAGACCCATTTTTTGAAGCTGGGTAAGTGAGAGTAGCCCTATTGCTAGTCCTGGTACATGCAATACATCAGGTAACTGAATTGTGTCAGTGGAAACATTTCCACTAAATAGTACTGGCTTAGGAGTGAGATCCGCTGTGCGAACGGATGGATGCTGAGATGGTTGCTTGGTGATTAAGCCGGCAGGATACGGTGACATGTGGTTGAAGCAGCCAGAATCAAAGATCCAGAAATTTCCTGTAATAGATGATCTTGGAGAATGCATGCCCATAGTCCAATGTAGTTGCGGTTGCATGACTTGTTGATGCAACAAGAGTTGCATAAGATGTTGATTCTGATGCATAAGTTGCATTAGTGAAGCCTTACGTGACGGATCCAGAGATACAGATCCATTTGAGGTAGAGGATCATGTAGCGTGATTGAGATTGAGTTTAGTCTGATTAGAGCTGGATGCTATTAGGTTGATGACACCAGATTTGGGATAAAAGAGGGGCAGGATCGTCGGGCTTAAGTGGCAAGGTCGCCAAGCATAGAGGGCAGGGTCGCCAAGTAGAAATGTCAGGGTCGCCAAGTAGAATGTCAGGGTCGCCGGGTTTGAAGATGGCAAAGTCCGATTGGGAGATGACAAAATCCGAATTGAAGGTGGCAAAAAGCCGAATTGTAAAAGTCCGAATCAGCTATAAGTCCGAATTGGATAAAGCTCTGGTGATTCAAAAAGCCGATTCAAAAAGGCCGATTCAAAAGAATGACAAAGTCCGATTGTAAAAGTCCAAATTGGAGAAAAAAAATGTAAGAAGTCCGAATTGGATAAAGTCCTCGAAAGTCCGATTCAAAAAGCCGATTCAAAAAGTCGAATTGGATAAAGTCCTCGAATTGGTGATTCAAAAAGCCGATTCAAAAGGCCGATTCAAAAGAATGACAAAGTCCGATTGTAAAATCCGAATTGGAGAAAATTTGTAAGAAGCCGATTTGGGAAATTAGGATTTGGGATTCGGGATACGACTTGTGAGAAAGCCGGTTTGTGAGAAATCAAAATTGAGAGAAAGCCGATTCGGGAAAGGCCGATTCGGATTTGAAGAGTGTCGAGATACGACTAGGGTTGTGGGGATACCACAGAATTGACGAGAAAGGATTGGGACTTTAAGACAGGAGCTCGGAGAGGAGCGGCAGCGGAGCTCGGAGAGGAGCGGCAGCGGAGCTTGGAAACGATCAGCAGCGGTGGTATGATGGTGGTGAAAGAAAGAGCCTAAAGCTCTGACACCATGTTAGAAATGGAGATAGGCTAAAAGCTTTGCATAGTATATTGAAAGAGAGAGTGAACATTACAATACAGAAAAAGAGAAAACCTAAATATTTATACATAGGTTACAAAAGAGAAAGGAGCCAAGGCCCATGGGCTATATACATCTAACAGTTTGTATATATGCAAGGTATTATCCGTTTTTTTGGAATAACAATAATTGAAGTAATTCTCTAATTCCCTCAATTCTTTCTTCATAACATAATGCAAAAGGAAGCCTTTTACCCAATTAGTCAGGCTAGGATAGAAATGAACCCATAAAATGTAGGAAGCCTTGAAACATAATCCAAAAATACATAATGTGCACAGGAAAAGTATATATTGACCTTACATTTGTGAGATCTATATGTGGATCTTCCATCGACTGGTAAAGCATGCCTTTAAACTCATGTATCACGTTTTCAACCTCCTCAAGGACACGTTTTAGCAATCCACCCTGTAACTTACATACTTTATTTGAAGACATGACTTAATAAGAAGACCAAAGATTAAAAATGCGAGGCAAGAACATCATTAAATCAATTCTCAAAATAAAAACCAATAGAGCTTCCTGTACATGTAACTTGAGTGCTCAACATATGTGAATGGTGGTCTATGACCAAAGATGCATTTAACATTAAAAAGGCAAGAACATCTTTATTTTATATTTCCAATAAAGAAAACAAGTTAGATACGTTACATCTGGTAACATAGATGATGCACTTTTCAGTAAGATATTATAAGCTAATCAACAAGTGTAATGCGGATTATTCCCTATTGACAAATATACTAATATTTAAGTATGAAATGATGCTCAAATACATGTCATAGCAGTTAACAAATGAAAAGAAACAAGATGATTTGTCACTTGTCAACATAATTGACAGTTTTGGATGATATTATGTTTAACTACAACCAAACATCTGCCATTTGTTCGATGCGACAAACAGTAATATGTATGTGCAACATTTAATGAGCATAAATCTCCACATATGGCCTATAGCACTTGCTTGGAAAGACCATAGAGAGATCTATCTTTAGATATAACTGCAAACAACTAAAAATCGATTCCCATGTGTAATTGGAAAACTATCAACTGTATTCTCCCTTAGTCGCCAAGAAAAATTGTATCTCCAATCTTCAAAGTATATCAAGGAAATATTTTAATTTCAGATTACATGTTTCAATAGGCGATGAGGATGAATAAGGAATGACTACATTTGGAAGGCATTATGTTCTTTGGATGGAAGTAAAAGTATACTAGTTATGATAAACCGTATGCCATGGATTATCTCATCAGCTCTCTTGTTTCCAAATTTTGTAAGGGATCCAGGGAGCATTTATATTTTAGATGGAAAACATATGAAAAATAAAATACATCTTGCAAAAACAATACTAGGAAGAAATTTTATTTTAATGAAATTCTCATGATTTTAGATGCATATTTTATTTTAAAACAACAAAAACGGAACCATCTATTCCAACATTCATAGGTAGCAATTAGATCATTCAAACTTAATTGTATAATTATTTAACCCTTACCATAAAAGAAGAACACACCTTGGCAACATTAAAATAGCATGAAAACCAGTAAACTGTTTCTACATTTTGGATGACAATCAATTAGTAAACTTGACACTGACTGAAGTTTAATGCCAGAACTAGCAAATATGGGCATAATCTTGAAGAGAGAAAGAGACACACACACACACACATAAAAATATATATATATATATATATATATAATATTCAATTAAAGTAGTTCTCCTTGGATTGGAACAACTGGAATTATTACTTGTACAAATTAGGAAAGTTAGAGAGCTCAAGTGATGACGGTGAAGTTATATATATATATATATATATTCAGCAGACAGTTACATAATTATATCAGTTCTAAGCATATAAAAGCCATTTCTGGAAAGAAGTAGAGATCAATTACTATACATGAGAAGGGAGGACAATGGACTTTGCTTTCCTGTATTCTCTGACTGCCAAGTCATATTCCCCCTTGCTAATGCTCCCTCGGATGGCACTTGGCAAATTGAATAAAGTACGGAACCTCTGAAGCACTGCTTGAACTGCCCTGATCTTCTCCGCTTGAGCCTAATGAAAAGGATCAATTTATTGGATCTCTACTAAAAAAAATTATTGGAACCTCGGTATGAAATCTTAACACTCCCAACCTGTCTTTCAAGTAGGGGTTCAAAAGCACGATTAGCCAATGAATTGACTCCTTGGATACAGGTACTTAAATGAGCGGTGCCACAACCTTCAGGATCATCTTCTATCATCTGTAGTTTTGACTCGATATCTGTAAAATGAATACCATCCTCGTCAAAAAGCATAAGAAGCCTAATTGTAGCATGTTAGAGTCCACATCAGTTGACTTGGACCATTTCTCCTGTATATATATGTGGAACCTCCCCTCTTTCCTAAAGGCCTGTTTTGGAGAGTAATCTAGGGTTTCCACATATGCTCTCATGGTATCAGAGCCAAGGTCTGTCACTCTAGGTACTCGACACTCAGGCAAGCCCCCTCTCGACACCCTGAGACACAATTGGTTTCCATCTAGCCTGCATTAGAAGGGGCGTTTTGGAGTCCCACGTCGGCTAGACTTGGACTATTTTTCCTGCATATATGACGGAATGTCCCCTTTCTCCTAAAGGGCTCTTTAGGAGAGTGATCTAGGGGTTCCACATATTTTCTCAAAGGACATGACAAAAACATTGTCAGATACAAAAAGGAGCATGACAGCTGGCTGTTGAAAATCTAGAGTAAATTCTCATGGAAAGAATGAAATACCATATCCTACATCTACCTACCATCTATAGTAGTTTTGCAAGAGACAAAGCAATCGAAATTTTCTTTGACCAATTGTTTTCTCTGCTGAGTTCGTCCTATCAGGTCGGTTTTCAAAGCCAAAGCACCGGCCTCCAAGTCTGTTGCAGCGGTATATTGGTGTATGCGAGTTATAAATAATTTTGGATCAAACCTCTCAGAGAAAAACATCAACCTCTCTGCAAGAACATTTGCCAATATTAGGACTACACAAGATACCAACTAAACATTATACAATTTCTTACCGAATAACATACTACTCTTTGTACTCTTTGGCAAGAACAAGATCTATTCTACCCTAATTGAAGTGTATTGCTAATGCCAAGATTTCTACTAAAAGCATGGAAAAGAAGCAAGTGTTTGACTTCCTATATGGTCTCTCGCCACAATTGGATGATGCTCGTGTTGTGTTGAGCCACGACTCATTCCCAACTCCTTGCGAAGCCTTGCTGACGATCCGCAGTATAAAAAGTGGTAATCTGAAAATTCAATGGTTACAATGTAGGTAATCAATTTAATGGGTCTGACCACTAGAAAACCATTCATGTCTTTAATCCATAGCTTGCAAGTTCCGACTAGCAGTTGCGGTAACATTTTAAGATTTGGACGATCGTTCGCAGTTGTTTGAATTGACTGCTCGAATGTGGAAGATGCGGCAAGGTGAACAAAAAGCAACAACTTATTACAATGAGATGATGTTCATGTCGCACTTGTTTGAATAAGAAAAAAATCCTAATGATAGTAAGCTGGTACAAAAAGAAGATTAAAAGAGGTCGAGTATGTTTTTGGTTGGTTTGAATGCGAAAGTTGATGAAGTACATTTGCCAACTGTGTGCCAAGTGTATTCAAAACTAGATCAGAGCAGAAGCACAATGACATCTAATGATTAAACCTAGAGCAAATGCCCAAATGTCGACATACGGTATTTATGAAGAAAAAGGTGTTGGCATGATAACTATAAAAATCCATGACAAACTAGTAAATCCAATTGGAAATTGAAGGATACCAACAGATTGGAAGAAGGGGGAGAGATTCATTCATATCAAATTAACCATGCAGATCCAAAACTACAATCATCTTCAAAATCTATTCCTTTCTTGATGGTAAATTATATAAAATGTTTCAATCTCAAACACTACGAATCTAATCCATCTTGTGCGCTAATCTGAGATTGGAATAATCAGCTGAATGTATTGGTCGAAATGCCAATTATTATAGAAATTCCTCAGGTGGCCTAACATCACTCCCTAAAGCTCAATTTGGTCGGTCTTTACTAAACAGAAATAGTAGGCGCATCTCCACAATTACATGACACCCCTTAGCTTTATTCCACATTCTAACTTACGACTTTAGCACCAACTGCCCTTCCTGTAATATGTAAGATGTAACAGAGGGAAATAACTTTACCTTATCCTCAAAGGGGGGCGAGTGTCGAAATGTTTCTGAGGATGACGTATATATTTCTAACTAGATTATGATATACATTTACCATTCATTAGAGGAAACTTAATATATACAACAAAGGGACCATATTAAAGGAAAGGAGACTATCACACTAAAAAAAGGAACTCTAATTACTATATCTAACACTTTAAGGATTCTTATTTTTAGGCATCACATTCAACAATCATTTTTTGGTGTAAAATGTAATTTGAACTCAAAACCAGTTTAGTTTTTTGTTTTACATGGCTCATACTAGGGATTGCGTTCTTTTTTTCTACATTTATGTTTACAAATACTAAGAAAGCATATATTTTATTAGTTTAATTTGTTGCATAAAAATGTTTGTATTGGCTTCATATGTTACACAAGGTCTTTTTGTATTTTATGATCAACTAATATCTTTGACATATCGGTTATCTAACATGTGGCATTGATTTACCAAGGAGAAAATATTGTCAAATAGGAAAGCAAAAAAGCAAGAGTTGCTTTTTTGTATCTAGTATTGAGTTAGATTCCCGAGCAATGGCGCATACAATTTGCAAATTAACCTAGCTTGACGATTGAGTTGAGGGACCCTTTGGCTAGTTTGATCAAAATGTCTATCAAGAAGGGGTCTATTGTGCACATTTCAAAGAGTCGACTATCTCAAATTTCTTGAATGCCGGAAGCATAAAGACGTTGATGCCATTATCTCATCCCAAGGGTGTTAATACTTCTCGTGGACCTCCATGACTATTTTAGGTGTGTGAAGAGATCATGTTGATATTTTGACAAAACCGCTTCCAGGATCTTCGTTTGGCCTATATGTCACAAGTTATCCATGTTCAATGTATTTGCTCTAATTTGAGAGGAACGATAGGGTACAAGGCCATTTTGTCATTATCTATATATTCTTTACAAGTTATTTTTTGTGTTTATTTAATGTAACCTACAAAATACAAATATCATCAATACTTCTTAACAAAGGTATCATCTTCTTTCAAAGCATCTCAATTTTCAGCTTCCAACTAAGATTTAATGTTCTTAAGATAATTCATACCATGGTAGTAGAAAATGAACAATCAAGCTTTCTATAATATGATAGGAAATCATCAACTTTCCATAGTAGATTGCATCATGGACTGACAAGCCTTGATCGTTACAAGAGGTGATGCTATGGAATCAAGCCTATTCCTATAGAAGGAAATCAATTTATTGCGTATGTAGCTTAAAACCATACTTCGCTATGCTCCATGGAGTACATATAAAGGTATAAACGAGCCTAGCCAAGCCCGAGCCCAGCCAAGCTCGAGCTAGGCTCGTTTAATTTTATACTTGTAATATAGTAGGATCAAACAAATAAAATAGATAGATGAATAGTGGAATTTTTGCTACAGTATCTCTCAAAGGATGATTACCTCGAAGATCTGAATCTATTTTTTCAGACTTGGACGGAGAACTTACAGAGCGTTCATCAATCAGCCTCAATGTTCTGTTGTCTATAATCCTAGCATAAAAATAAGCCACCATTAGTTATACACAATAACAAGTTGTCAAACAATTCGACAACCTTGCATCCATCAACAGTTCTGACCAGATAAATCTTGACATCAACATCATGTCAGTATGAGTTGATAATGGATGTCAAGAACCATCATGCAAAACAAGTTGGGGTGAGATATGAAGTTCTAAAAGAACATAATGGAAAGAAGGAGTTATTATAATTTCAATCATGCCGTTTAAAAAAAATTATAGTTTCAATCATTCAGCTGCAGATCATAGATTAGGCACTAATGAATATTCTTCCCAGCCTAAGGTCAACTTTACCCAAACAATCAACCTAGGCATCTCAAGAGCAGATAGCATCAGATAAGAATTACACATTAGGAGAAATCTACCCCAGTCCTAGAGGATCAATGCACTCCATGCCACGTGGCAAGGACTGTAAATTGTTGATTCCCTTTGCAGCTGCTGTTTGTTTCCTCTCAAGCTTTTGAGTTACTGGAGCTGCTTTTGACTCCCTCATCTCACGAACCCTTCGAGCAAGCTGCTAGAACAAGTATGATCTTAGCAATTCAATTGTTCGTTAAAACTAAACAAAATTACGCGTACTTTTTTAATGATTAGAATTTATAAGTCAAATGTCAACTAGAAAGTAACTTAGACAACCCCACACACAACATGCAAATTATTCTGAGGATAGATTTACTCAAAAGTCAAACTCCATGGCTATATATTGGCTATGTAGTTGATTTTTGTTATCGGTCTTATAAGGATAAGAAGAAGAAATGAAACTAACTTAATGGTAAGTATTACTGCTAATAGTAATTATAAATAAAATCAAACCAATCCAAAGGACAAGTATATCATACTCAAAAGTAGGGTGTGGGAGGGTGGGATGATTGTCCCTCGCGTTAGTGGAGATGCAAACGATTCTTTGATGCATGTAATACAAAAATCTCCCGGATTTCAAAAAACACACGCAAAACATAGATGTTAAGATGCTCATGCTCCTTTTTTATAAGAAACCTACACTCTTTGCGTATGATCGTCATAAAACTACAATGCTCCATCTTTTCCTGTCAACAGCTGCAATGTCCTTACAAAATGACTAAACTTTGATAGTGAGTGTACAGATATTAGGATTGTAGATGGATTGTAATTGCAAATGGTACAAAAATGGACACCAGGAAAGGTATGTTTCTGCTACTGCTCATAATGAAGATGAATGGAGAGGGATAAATATGGCTACAGTTAATCAGATGATTTATCAAAGGGAATGTTGCTTGCTCTAATTCTCGTATTATGCATAGCTTTTCTTCAACAAATATACATAGTGTCACAAAACCCTTACCATGCTCAGAACATTATTGCTACAATATGGTTACTTGAGTTTTACATGCATGAAAGAAACATACAAAAATGTTATCCTTTTCTTGGGTCTTTTCACAATTTGCAGACATGGGATTAAGATCTCTTATTTAAACACCTCTCATTTATCGTGAAACGAAACTATGAGTCTAAAACGCACAATTATAACTAGTAGTCACACTTGAACAAAGTATCAACGCTAGTGATTGCAATTCACAACCCATCAACCATTTCATTAAAATTAAACACCATAGATACGCTAGTTTAGATAGATGATGAAACCAACATGAATACCGCCAATTTTCATAGATTACAACAGACAAATAATAATGATAAAAGACAAAGATGTTCAGTGACTTAAGCAAAACATTGAGACTTGATACTAATTAATGGATGAGAGAAACACATAATTGTTGTGTGATTTGCAAAAGAGATGGTTACTTTACATGCTAAACTTGCATATATATATATATATATATATATTGTCTAATGACATCACTAGCTAAGTAGAATACAAGCCCTATGATCCTCCTTTGGCAGGAAAACATCAAAATAAATATAAGCAAATCAAATATAAGCATGTTTCAAAATTACTAATCACTACATAAAAGATACTTGAAATTTAGTTGGTAAAGCATATATGGATTCTAGAACACACACACACACACACACACACATATATGTGTGTAGGGTCGGGTTCGAATGCGAACTCATCTTTCATTGTGATCGTGAGGACAGCTGAGAGCGAGGCATATTCTAAATAATCATGTATTATTCAGACCGAATAATACAACATTCAGCATTCAATATTATTTAAACCGAATAATACTGATTTTGAATAATTCTGAAATGTTGTACACGATTCTTCGAACCGAATATGCCATGTGGTGAGCTCTCGACTGTCCTCACATTCACTATGAACTTTTGTATTTGTATATGTATATATATGTGTGTGTGTGTATTTTACCTCAGATTCATTGACTTGCTTCCATTTGGTGGGGTCTCCTCCTTCCCAAGCAGTATCATCATCTTTACTATCAGCTCCATTCGGCTTTTCTGAATCTTCTTGATCCTCGGATGATATACTAAGCATTTCTACTTCAGAGTCATCATCGTCGTCCTCCTCCTCTTCCTCGTCCTCCTCGTCAGGAACCCTACCTTTGTGTTTATGCTTGCGGCCTTTTTTAGGCATTTTGCTACCCAACGTATGCATCACATTTTTTACAGCTTTTTTTGAAGATTTCCGCTTTGATTTCCGAGATTTAACCCCTCCCTCATCGCTATCGCTCATTTTTCTATCTCAATTGTTTATGGATGGAAGGAACAAGAACTGATTCAATTATGATCTTCGCTTTTCTGCTTCTATTATGGTTATGGCACAGAGATATAAAATTGGATCTTTTGATTTCTTTATTAAATTATGGTATGATTGGTAGAATGGTAGGGTCGAAGGTTTTCGTTTCTTTGATTCTTTCTTTCCACATCAGACAGATCGGAGAAAAAGAGTTCTAAAAAGTGGTTATTTTAGTCCCTACGGTTTTGAAATAACCGATTTTCATCACAATAGTTTACTATTTTCATCCATAGGACTAAATTTGTTCAAAATATACGTTAACCGTTGGTATTTGTGTCATTTAATTAGATACTTCACTATCTCTCCCATTTATTTTCTTTTATATAAAATATAAATAAAGAGTAAACTACACTTCTGGTCCCTATGATTTATTGATTTTTTGAAAAGTGGTACCTAAATTTCCTTAATTCCAAAAATGGTCCCTATTGTTTGGATTTTGTTTTGAAAGTGGGACCTGGCCACTAACTCTGTTAAAAACCTTCATTAGTCCCAGGGGTATTTTCGTCCGAATTTGTTTTGTCCCCACTTTTGTAATTCCCTTTTGTTTTTCTGATATTTGTAAAATATACCAAAATTCAAGGACCAAATAGATAATTAACTCTAATATATAGTAAACTACACTTTTGGTCCTTAAGGTCATCTTCTCCGGCGAATCTCCGGCCATCTTTTCCGACATCCTCCTTTCATCTTCTCCGGCAACCAAGAACACATTTCACATAAACACACTAAAAATAAACCATTTTTACCAATAAAATCAACACCACACACACACACACATATATGTATATATATATATCACATATCCATGATGGTTACATTCATCTAAACACAAATATATATATATATATATAT
>LUCG01091863.1:0-16076 GCA_001633085.1 Carthamus tinctorius | reverse complement strand
CAAATTACTCAGTTTGTAAAATAAGGAGACCCTATATATATATATATATATATATATATATGGGGAGAATCAAACAATAATAGTATTTATTTAAAAGAACATGAAAACCAACAAAATCATATATGATTCATGTACAATATCATATATAATGCACAAAATCATATGTGATTTTGTTGGTTTTCGTGTTCTTTTAAATAGGTGTTGTTCTCATTTGAACCCGCCTTACACCCACATATTTATGCACCCTTGAGATGCAAAATTTAGTTATATATTAGTTATGCACCTTGAGATGCAGCACGATGTAAAATTTTAATGTAAACCGAGGATGGGTAATTAATGCAACTTCTCTATAAGAAAGGAAACCTAAATTTATGTTTGAACAAAATAGAAATTACAATCATGTATAATCATACACATCTTTACATGAATGACTAAATATGTTAAATTGTTTTATTTTTAAGAAAAAAATCTACCATGTCTTAATACTACAATTAAGAAGACTAATCTCATAAGCCACCTACAGTTGCACCCACATTCGCCAACGAATTAACTCGCCAAGAGAACAAATAAGAAAACAAACCAATACTTAAAATGTATTTGATTCGGGTGCTCTAAAACCAAAGCCTTAGACCCCTCCTTCCAGCCAAAAGTCTCAACAAACTATAACTCTCAGCAATAGTGATTCAATGATTCATAAATGCCGTACTCTTGAAATTTAAAAGTTTTACCAAAATGCTTTATACAAGAGTACATGTATATACATATATATTATATATGATAACCATATTAACTATATTAATAACGTTATTAATTAGCTATATACATATAAGAGATTAGTAGAGTATAGATGGCATGCTTGATATGATAAAAATTCTACGGTTTAATTAAGCCTTTTTGGCCCAACCCAACCGACCCCAAACCAAAACCTGACCAACTGCAACCCAAAGCAATCCTAATCCAAACCCAAAATTTGAGGCTTGGTTTCCATATCCGAGATCCGATCAGATTTTTGGTTTGCCCACCCAAACCTGCCCGACCCGCCCGGTGCACACCCTTATTTTTCGAAGAGGCGATTGTCTCTCGGTACAGGCCGAATGTGTATTTTAAGTCTTGCTATTTCCTATCAGCAAATTGATTCTTATTCAGAGAAAGTATAGTTTTTGGCGGTTACCACTTAATATTTAAGAAACTATTTTGCAAAACTCAAAGCAAAGCAGCTCAACTATCCAAATAAAACATCAACTTTAACCAAAAGTAATAACAAATACGCTCTCACCAGTCATTGTGAGATTGTTTCTTTGGTCTATAAGACATAGGAACTGGAATTTGGCCAAATAGAAGTAAAAGGAAACAATAAGATGGCCTACCAAAAAATTACCTTGTTGAAAGTGACCAATCGACTAAATAAATCAAGGGTAACAAGGACTTCCTCAGAGCCATCTGGATACATCTCTTGTGCCACACGCAAAAGCAGCACTAGCACTCCAGATTGGGTGTACTACATGAAATTTAATGCAAATATAAGCAAAGACGAAGTAAATAAGAGTAGACATACACTAACACCAGACATAAAGATAAAGTTGTCGCAGCATTACAAGTATAGCAGAGAACTACTAAAAGCATGTTAAAAGGATTCTATCAATATTTGGGTTGTGCGGTGTTTTACTGTTCTATAGCAACCACCTAATGCCCCTAATCAATTATGTGTATGTTCCTGTGAAAGAGTACTACTTTTTGTTGCTCTGAAACATATTGTAGCGTCTCTCTTGGTTTATTGTTTGTTTTACTGAAGCTTTAACCAATCTGTAACGCTTCTTTACACAAGTGTGTCTGTAGAAGACTGTTGCCTCTTTGTTTTCAATTTTACAAGTTCTCACATGGATTTAATGATGACCTAATCGACAAGTTTATCTTATATATGCACTCCAAGTCCCCAACCAAAACCAGAACTTAGTAAGTAAAATTTTTGGAAGTTGACAATTGAGATAAATAATATTTATTTGAGCACAGAAAATTATGATAAACTAAGAAACGGTGGTAAAGTAAGAGTAGGATTTAGGAAGAAACTTAATGATCAGGTCAGCTTTAAAAGCAAGGAATAGGATTTAGGAAACTATTTTGTCTGTGACAGATCTAATTGTAGATGGATGATGTAGCCCAAAACATGAATATAGAGCAAAAAGTACAAATGGGGAAGTATTTAACGTTTACCTCCCACCGTACAAGGGCAGTGTTATCATCAACGACTTTTAACACATGACCTCGTGTATTACTAGGTATCTGGAGACCTTCAAGTCCAGGAACACACAGCGGCAACTGAGTCTCAACGAAACTTGGATTATTATCTATCCCAAGGTTGCCTCTTAGCTCAACCAGAGTAGACAATCCAACAGATTTATCAAGAAATTTATACCTGTTAGCAGTTTAACAACACAGAACATTAAAATGAAAAAAGTTCAAATTTTAAATAATGAGCCACTAACATGCAAAAAAACAAGAAAACCTTGAAGCAAAAGGATTTGGATTGTCTGGGAAAGAGATAACTCATGAGAGAGTATGTGAAGCAAGACCAGCTTGCATAAAAAGATTACCCATGAAGGGGGAGAGGAGAACAAACGCAAACGCAAACTTGAAATAAAACAATTCAACCTCCCACAAACACCTAGCTATAAGCAACATATTATATGATAAATGGATGGTACAAAGATATGCAATATAGAAACTTCAAGACTTATTATCCAATCTGCAGTAATAGCAAACTGAAGATCAGTATTGAACGTTTTGTTAAGCTCACAGACACATATTTAACTGTATATGTTTTCCAACTTTTTCCTCCTTGCTCAGAAAAGACAATAATCACATTATGAATCTTGATTCTTATTGCCATTTGCCAAGCCATCAAAGATGAACGAGTATTATTCTTTCTATTTGACAACTTAAGGTAATCTAAAATATATATAGCTAAAACACGGAGAATTCTAAAAAGGAGAAAAGTATGCTCCAGAAAAAGGAAAGTCATCTGAGGGTTGTTTTTCTTTGACAGAGGAATTGTTGTCTTTTGTTTTATGGTGTAACAGCCCATTTCCGGGAGTGGACGTTATTACATAAGAACCATGCATATAGCAGAAAGCATAAATAAGTTACTGGATATAAGAAAAGCACAGTTGTACTCACACACATTCTGCAGGCCAAGCTCCTTCAGAGAGGGCTGATAATAAGCTAATAAGTTCCACAGTCCGGAAGGGGAATTCACCTTCTAAGTTATAAAGCAGGCACCGAATAGGACCATCTATGAAACTATCCCGGTCCCAAAACTGAACACAGAGTGACTCCTGTACCATTTATAGTCAAGGAAGTCTAATAAATTTACAATTTAAACAAACAGTTGGCAATTAACTAACATCGTAATGAATAAATAAATGAATAACCAAACCTCTCCACGGTAAATTTCTCCAAGAATATTCAATATCAATTTGAGATTATTGTCCTCTAACTACAACAAAGAGGTCACCATAAATAAAAATGCTCAAGACAAAGTATATGCTAGTTAACCAAATGCATACCAAACCAGTTACCTGAAGGCTGATCTCATAAGATGCTATAAATGCGGAAATAAATGTCCTCAAGACACTACGAGAACCAGCAATTGGGGCCTAATAAAACAGTATTTCAAGTGTTAACTTTCTTGATGTTAACTAACATAACAGATCATGACATTAAGTAAATTCGAGAATGACCCACCTCTAAATCCTTCAAAAGGTTGCTGTGAAGGATTTCATCAAAATAGTTTAAAGATGCAGCTCCAAAGGCTTGACGAACATAGCCCACATGATCAATTTCCTGCAGTATCAAATGAAAGTATGGTCACAATTGATGGGATGTAACATGGTAGATGAGAGAATACTGGAACAAGCTATGTACCGTAAGCACATTATCTTCCTGTTCTTTGGGAAGAGATGAGATGAGACATAGAAATACTGCCCAAGTTAATATTAGTGGGCCTGCTTCTTTCGTCTCAAATGCATCAAAGCTAGAAATAATTGCATCCACTTCTTGAATATCGCTCATGGCAAAAAAAATATTGCCCTGCCTGCCACAAAATCCAATATAGACCTGATCAAACAACTGGATATGCATACAAACATAGTTGTAAGAGAAATAATAATAAAAAATATCAAGATGTAACTGGTGAGTGCAATGAGGTAAGAAGAGCATTGACACGAATTGAAGCGATTTTCTCAAAATGTTTAGAAAAACATTAGGAGAGATAATAGATGCATGAAAATTGAACCCTGAGATCTATAATTTCAAACTAATCTCATAGCAATTGCTATAATATCAAAACAAGTCGTCCATTGTGTGTAACTGGATTGTGTGGGTGTAACTTTTTTTTTTTTGAATTACATAAAATAATAAAAACAGCAGATTCATTTAATAGCTTTCTTTGTTTGCAATTCCGTCATTTAGTTCATACAATCATCAATCAATTTGATTTACTTTCCTGTGCAAACTGAGCTCTATGATCGATAGTTTAGGATAGTCTGGTAAAACCCCCAATCGGGTTCACTTACACCAGGAGGATTAACAAATAATATATAAGGGTAATGCGTCGGAAAATAAAGAAGTTCAGCGACAGTAGAATACAGGGAAAGGGGTACCCAGGTAATTACACCCTTGAGCACACCTTTGGGAGGAATACTTTTCTTGGAGAATAGGTTGGAGGTCGGCCATTCTGTTTTGTGAAATCTAAGTGAGACTGAGACCTCAAGAGAGTAACCGGACTCTCAAATGCCGGTATCCATTCAATTCATTCAGTAAAATCATTCTGAAGGTTTAGCTGAAGCAATTTATACCTATTTGGTTCATCATAGAACTATATCACTTGTTGGCCATATACTTGCAGGTTGACTATTTGTCAAACAAATATCCTAAGGCCATGATACATGTATCCTCAAAAGCTGAATCATCAACAAAAGATGCACAAAGCACCCCATTTCACGTATATAAAAAAAGGATAAAGGAACATACTACTATTGTCCCTAAAACAGCTAAGACTGCGCTAGACTCTAAGAAGGGTAGCAGTCCTCCACCTGAATCTTAATTAGAGGTTTCCCTTTGACCCAAAATATCAACCCCAACCCTTCCTTTCTTGGTTGTAAATAGGTATATACTATAAAAGCAAATCCAGATGACACCTTGAACACTTGAAGCCATGTTGGTAGCTAAGGGGTACTCCTAAACATATAGAGAAACCTATCATGTGATTTTTAGTCCTATTGTTAAATTCCTATAGCTAAAATGACTTTGGTTGGATTTTTTATTGCTTAAGTTATTATTTATCAACGGCCCTTTTGCCAGGTAGATAGCAAGAATGCTTTTCTCAAGGCAGTTCTCAATGAAGAGGTTATATGAGGCAACCTCCTAGTTTTGTAGTTGTTGAGTACAAAGATCACTATATGGTCTATAGCAAACGCTAAAAGTCCAAGGTTCTAAACAAGTTTGGATGACATGGAGTCCCTAAGACTATTTAATATACTTCACATGAAAACAAGAAAAAAATAATTGCTCGTATGCTTTATGTCTATGTTATTTGTGAAGATAATATAGTCTTCATTAAGAAAGAATTCGATTAAAAAATTGGGAACAGTATAGGACTTTTTAGGTATCAAGGTGAGTAGATCTAACAACGGCAGTTTCTTGTTTCAAAAAAATGTCTTCAACCTTGCAAAAGTAGGTGTGTTTGATAGCTGAATTGCTAAATTACCACATAAAAGTTAGTACTCTAAAGATGGAGAACTTCAGGATAACCTAAGAAAGTGTCAGAGCGTAGTTTGGAAACTAAACTATTTGATGATCATTACGTCCAGTCTTGCTTTTCAGGTTAGTGTAGTGAGCTAGTTCAAGTCTTCTCCACATACAAGTCACTGTAATACAATGCTAAGCATTTTGAGTTATCTCAAGGAGCAATGACAATGATGAAAAGATGTCCATATAACAAAAGGGCTATTAAAAGATGGTATTTATCTTTGAGGAAACTTATCCCAGAAAATATAAAAAAATAAAATAAAGGATGTTATCGATCTTTCTCAAGTCAGACGGAAACGGAACTTGAGTTAACTTTCGCTAGGAAATCCCACCACTACGTTGGTTGTCAATTTTTAGATGTCGTGAAAGCTTCCCCCTTTGGTCTCAAGAACCACCAGCTTTACCATAATTCAGCAGTCAAACAAGTTGTGGAGTGGGATTAAATGATTGGTAATAAAGATCAAACCAGAAGAAATATGAAATAAGAATTGTAGGTGTGCAAACCGTACCAAGATCAATATGCAAGTATGACGAACCAGAAATACTGCTATGGGCATCTGACACTGACCTTGACCTCTAACTTCATATGATATGCATGACGCATCCAACTAGTATTAGTCCCACTAGTGGAAATAGGTTAAATTGTGGAAAGTGTATGCCAGGCGGGCCAAAGCCCATTAAGCAGTTAGTGGAGTATTTTGGAGGTTTAAATAAGGAGTGCTCTCTCTGGTGAGAGGCACGCAGAAAATAATATTCAGTCTTAGGCTCTAAGTTTGTTAGAGAAGGGAGTCTTCCCTGGGATCCCTTGAGGATATCGAGTTTGTATGTTGCTTCCTTTCATTCTGTAATTTCCTTTTCAAGTTCTATAGTCATTTGATCGCTTACGTGAATTGTTGATTCCGTAACATTGGTCCGACCTGCTGGATCTCACCCATGGAGACCCGTTTGCAAGCCTGTATTGAAAACCATGAGGATCGAATTCATTAGTTGCAGACCGACGTTCAGGAGATCAAAACCACGTTGAAGACGATGATGGATGGGCAAGAGGAAGAGAAGGGATTCCGAAAGTATTTGATGAATTGGGTGAAAGCTCAACAAGGGAAGGATCCAGAGATGGGAGATTCATCGGGATCGGGTCTAACTCCTCCTCCTTTCAAATCCAATTCCTATTACGATCGATCAGGTAACCCTCAATATTGTGCTGCTAAGAAGGTTAAGTTACCTGAGTTTAGTGGGTACAATCCTCGTGGATGGATTGCGAAAGTAGAATTATATTTCGAGATCCATGGCACCACTCCTGAATTACATACACGTTTGGCCCAGCTGAGCATGACTGGAGTGGCTCAGCACTGGTTCACGGTGGTGAAGAACATCTATGAAGATCTGAGTTGGGAACAATTGACTCGTGAATTGTTACAACGATTCAGCGGCTGGGAGATACAAAACTCGTACGAGCAATTGTCGACAATCAAACAGGTCAAAAATGATGGGGAGCAGCGTGGGATGGATTCTTCAGAAGAAGTGATTAATGAAGGAGAATTCGACACCGGGAAGCTGTCGATAATGGAATTCATGGGGGCAGAGGAAATCGTGGAACCAAAATTGCGTACGGTCAAATTAGAAGGGTTACTTCACGGAATCCCAATCGCCATCTTAGTTGACAGCGGGGCGACTCACAACTGTGTCTCCAGGCGATTAGCGGACGCGCTGGATTTGTTGATATTGTCATTTTCAGGGCATTGTCATTTTCAGGGCTGTACATTAAACTTGGAGATGGCCACAAGGTTTTCGTAACCCAAAAATGAGCAGCTCTTCCTATTGTGTTAGGAGAATGCGAGTTCTCTATCGATGTGTTACTCTTCGATCTAGGTGAGTTAGATATGGTGCTTGGAATTGAGTTGCTACAGACGCTGGGCGATGTCGTACACAACTGGGAGTCTCAATCAATGCGATTTAAGTTTCACGGTAGAGAGGTGCTCTTGCAAGGAACATCGTTTTCTGCATGGGTGCAATCATCGTTACAGAGCTGGTTGTCGTTAAGTGTTTCAGCCCTAGGTTCAGCTGGTAACGGGCAGATTGTAGGAGTGCCGCCTACTCTTTCACCTCGACAAAAGCAAGAATTGTTGAATTTATTTGATAAATTCACACCGGTGTTTATGAATCAATTTTGGCAGGAGCTTTTCCGTTTACAGGGGACTCGCTTACACATGAGCTCACTGTACCAACCGGAGTCCGACGGCCAGACAGAAGTGGTCAATCGCTGTCTGAAATCGTACATGTGTTGTTTTGCGGTAGATCAACCACGTTCGTGGTCCTTATGGGTTCTGTGGGCAAAATTCTGGTACAACACCACTTTTCATGATTCGACCGGGGTTTCCCCCTTCGAAGTTGTTTATGGTCGTAAACCTCCTAGCGTCTGTCAATTTCTATAGGGAGAAGTACGAGTAGAAACGGTGGGGTTAGAGCTTAAGGACCGTGATGAGGCTCTAAAACAACTGCGAGCTCATTTACTTCAGGCGCAAACTCGGATGAAAAACCAAGCTGATCGGAAACGTCGTGAAGTTGAATTTCAAGTCGGTGATTCGGTCTATGTGAAATTACGACCGTATCGTCATATTTTCGTGGCCAATCGTATCAACCAGAAGCTATCGGTGCGTTTTTTTGGCTTTTGAGATTTTGGACAGAATTGGTCCCGTCGCTTATCGTTTAAAATTACCGGTCACTTCAAAGTTCACCCGGTTTTTCATGTGTCTGTTAAAAAAAACGGTCTAGGGGGTTACAGGAGACGCTGCCTTACCTCCAGAGCTGGATCTGGAGAGTGTTGATCAGTTGTTTCCAGAGGCCATTTGCGCCACACGTTCCGCTGACCGCCATGGTGATGTCGTTTTGCATTGGTTGATCAAATGGAAGGATTGCCCAGCAGATGAGGCAACGTGGGAAGATGTTGTGGTGTTTCAAAATCAGCTCCTGATGCTGGTCTTGAGGACAAGACCGTTTTTGAAGGAGTGCCCAATGATACGCATGACGCATCCAACTAGTATTAGTCCCACTAGTGGAAATAGGCCTAAATTGTGGAAAGTGTATGCCAGGTGGGCCAAAGCCCATTAAGCAGTTAGTGGAGTATTTTGGAGGTTTAAATAAGGAGTGCTCTCTCTGGTGAGAGGCACGCAGAAAATAATATTCAGTCTTAGGCTCTAAGTTTGTTAGAGAAGGGAGTCTTCCCTGGGATCCCTTAAGGATATCGAGACTGTATTTTGCTTCCTTTCATTCTGTAATTTCCTTTTCCATTTCTATAGTCATTTGATCGGTTACGTGAATTGTTGATTACGCAACATAGGGCATCTGACATTGACCTTGACCTCTAACTTCATACTTCAGGATAAGCTAAGTCAGTAAAGAAAATATCTAATGCTCTACAACGTACTGCATTCAAAATATATCTTAATGAGTGCTTTTCTAGAGTTCCGTCAATGATAATTAGCAAGGATATACATGCTAACATGATCCAATACATCCAATCAGGATTCTACAATCCTAATATGAGAATAATAGGGCAATAAGCCATCATAACTTCTTCCAAAACAAACAATAACCAAAAAGCAAAAGAAAAGGAAAAGGAAAAAAAAGATGGATAGAGAGCAAATAGCTTGGAACCTGAAAGGGATCTCATCATGGATCATTTGGAGAAGATTTTCCAGGTAAAGAGTTTCTATAAGAATAAGTAGCAGCTTCACTTTAGCATGATATATAGATTGCACAGCTTCAGTTGATATGGCCAGTTTGCCAAAGTTACAAGACCCAGATATCATCCTCTGCATTGATTTGTTCTCGAGTAACTAACCAGACGAGAAGGGTATCAGAAGACAATAGTTGTAGAAGGAAAATATACCTCGTAAAGCAAGCACAAATTCTTCCACTGTTTGCCATCACATGTAGAGAATGATTCATAATAAGCCAGGAAAAGAATATCTAGGACCAAGTTATCTTCAATAAGCATCTCCTCAGCCCACAAGGTGAAAACGTCCACATCCTGCAAAACAGTCAAGCTCAACTTTATTATGTACTCACAGAGAAAGATGTGCATAAAGGACTTCAATGAGACAAACTGAACATTTTTGTCAAAGGTTGGTTCCCAGAATCCCAGTAGGCTATTACATAAGCCAAGGTAAATGCAGAATATATCAATGTCATCCTTCAAACCTAAGATTCACATTGGAAATGAGTAGCCAATCGCAAATGATGACTCTCTCAAACTTCATGTTATAATCTTTTGAGTAACTATAGCGATTACTTCCCTCTCTCTTTCTTCTTTCCCAGAGGGATACAAGGGAGAAAGAAAAAGTTATACTCGACAGGGGATGGACATAAACGTTTAAGCTACAGAGGGTAAGGAATCCTTTTTACGGATATTTGCCTAGGTCTTATATTTGCATTTCGGCAATGTTTATGTCACGGGTGCCGCAACTTTCTCAGCTATAAGAGGTTTGAGCTTACTAGGCATCATGCAAGTCCTATAGAGCTAACACTCCCTACAAACTGCACCACCATCCACGCTCCTCTATCAAAGCGTCAACCGCTCATGCAATATACTAATATTGACCAAAGTCTCAAAGTTGTCCTTATGCACCTGTTGTGATAAATTTAGTGTGTCTGTTGCCAACCGTCCATCATTAATGTCAAGATGAGTAAGAACATTTTTTTAAGAAAATCAAGGACATCAAAAGTCTAACACTCAAGCTGGCCCTCTATCCAAAGAGGCATATGAACACCCACAAAAAGGTCATTACGAGAACAAATAAACGCCAAACTGAATTCTTAAGAAAACACTTCTGTTTCTAAGTAGATACTTCCTCATCACATATCTTTATCATAAACTTAGATTCTTCCTTCTACCAAAATTTTCTTGCTAGAGCTATACTGCTACAAGGCTTCTTAGAGACCAACTCAAAATAAACACTGACAAGTGGGAGAAAAGTTAAGAATGACAATTGCAATATACAATTACAGTTGTGACAGTAAATAAAACAGCTCCTCTAAATGAGGCTTCATAGTTTATGTATATTGAGCTTACCATGCTTTCAGGATAAGTGGCAGATGATAGACTCTCAATAACAGACAATAATCTGCTTTCCAGTCCATCAGAAATCAGCTTAAGCACCACCTCCCTCACAGTATGATCTGCTTTGGAGCCATCTTCAACATACACTAAAACAGAACTAGCAGTTACAGAACTAGGTAATCATCCAAGTCAATGTATATCATACACATTTTGACCACATTAGGACACAATACATACATATAAGAAGAACAATTGTTTGGTAGTGACAATAGGCAATGGCTTGAAAAATCATTAGACAATTAAATGAAGACAAGGCATGGTGAATTCATCAGTTTTTGAGTTTTGTCCAATAGTTTGCAATTGGGGTCCTTGGATTTAGCCCGTGTTTTGAACTAGTCAGTCTACCACAAAGCTCGATAAAGAAGTGCTACTTTGGTAGCCCGTAGGTCCATTTATACTAGTCTCTTATGCTGTTATGCATCTATTATCATTATGATTATCATCATCATTGTTTTTGTTTTCTTGCTGTTACATACTTAAAAGAAAAACTTCTAAGTATGTGCCAAAAGGTGTTATGAGCCTGAGAGTTCCCACCTTGTACTAGTTTACATGGTTCCTTGTGTGTGAAAGAGAGAATAATTCTTGAATCTTGATTGCTTTTTAATAGACATCGCATATATTTATAGCAATTAATATTTCATTGTATATATTTATAGAGATGGGTTGGGTGGTGGGGATACTGGGATAGTAGAAGAGGGCTGAGTGGTGTTAGATGTTGGTTGGGCAGTAGGTTGGTGGGGGTCTGGTTGGGAGATGTGGGACCACAAAAGAGGATGAATGGGAGGGGAGAGAAAATCGTAGGAGGAAGTGGTGGTGGGAGAGCGTATTTGATAAAGAAAAATGGATTCATCGAAATGAACATGGCGATTAATGAAGATTTTGTGGGTGTGTAGGTCGAGACATTTGTAGCCTCGGTGGTTAGAGGGATACCCGAGAAAAACACAGGGTTGTGAACGGTTAGCTAATTTGTGATGTGTGTTGGGAGGAAGAATGGGGTAACATAAGCAGANTATATGTGGATGACATCATCCTCACCACCTCTTCTGATGATCTTCGCAAACACCTGATGTCTTCTCTTGTCGGTGAATTTGCTATGAAAGACTTGGGACCCTTGACTTATTTTCTAGGCATTCGGTCACTCGCAACGGTGATCAAATGTTTCTATCTCAACAGGCCTATGCTAAAGATATTCTACATCGAACTGCTATGGATTCTTGCAAGCCTGTCCCCACTCCTGTTGACACTCAATCTAAGCTGAGAGGTTCCTCGGGCCCTTTATTTGACGACCCGACCACCTACAGGAGTCTTGCAGGTGCTCTTCAGTATCTCACCTTCACATGTCCCGACATAACATATGTGGTACAGCAGATTTGTATGCATATGCACTCACCTCAGATTGATCACTAGAATGCCCTCAAAAGGATTCTTCGGTACCTTTAAGGCACTTCTGAGTTTGGCCTTCTCTTAGAACCCACGTGGCTATCCTTACTTGCTTACACTAGTGTCGACTGGGCTGGTTGTCCCGACACTCGCCGTTCCACATCCGGCTACTGTGTTTATCTCGGGGACAATCTGATATCCTGGTCCTCCAAACGTCAGTGCACCATCTCTCACTCCAGTGCAGAAGCTGAGTATCGAGGCGTTGCTAATGTTGTAGCCGAGATTTGCTTGCTTCGGAATTTGCTTCTTGAGCTACAACGTCCTCTCTCACGAGCAACCTTAATCTACTGTGACAATGTCAGTGCCATTTATCTATCTGGCAATCCTGTTCAACATCAGCGTACCAACCACATTGAACTANATCGAGGCGTTGCTAATGTTGTAGCCGAGATTTGCTTGCTTCGGAATTTGCTTCTTGAGCTACACCGTCCTCTCTCACGAGCAACCTTAATCTACTGTGACAATGTCAGTGCCATTTATCTTATCTATCTGGCAATCCTGTTCAACATCAGCGTACCAAACACATTGAACTGNAGATATTCACTTTGTTCGGGAACATGTCCAGCAAGGTAGTGTTCATATTCTTCATGTGCCGTCTCGTTACCAGATTGATGACATATTCACCAAAGGACTCCCACAGATATTATTTGAAGACTTTCGGTCCAGTCTCAAGTCTCAACATACGCTCTCCTCCCGCTTCGACTACGGGGGTGTAATATACATCGCATATATTTATAGCAATTAGTATTTCATTGTATATATTTATAGTAATGATTGTATAGATTGATAGGCATTAGGCATTTATGTTGATTGAGAGAAGATCTCTCAATCCTCTTGTATATATTCTCGGTTATTGTTCTCTTGAAAGTAATAGACATCGCATATATTTATAGCAATTAATATTTCATTGTATATATTTATAGCAATGATTCTATAGATTGATAGGCATTTATGTTGATTGAGAGAAGATCTCTCAATCCTCTTGTATATATTCTCGGTTATTGTTCTTTATGTTTGAGACAGTCATGGCTGGATGAATCTTTGAGTCCATAGCTAATAGAGGAAACACGAAGAAGGAATAGGCAGCAAGAAGGAGCTGATCGGAAAATAAGTAGAAGTGGGAAAGGCCGCCAATTAGGGTTATGGAACAGAACGCCCTGATACCATGAAACAGAGAATAATTCTTGATTGTTTTTCAAAAGAACAATAACCAAGAATATATACAAGAGGACTGAGAGATCTTCTCTCAATCAACATAAATGTCTATCAATCTATACAATCATTACTATAAATATATATATATATATAATGAAATATTAATTGCTATAAATATATGCCATGTATATTGAGATCTTCTCTCAATCAACGTAAAATGCCTATCAATCTATACAATCATTATTGTCAATATATGCATTGAAATATTAATTGCTATTAATATATGCAATGTCTATTAGTGTGACATAATAATCAAGGATGATGTTTCATCAAATGTAACATGGAACATGGAAGTGTGTGTAGCCATGATACACTTCCAAACTGTATTTCATCACTGTCACGAAAGATTAAATAACAAAGATCGCCTACCAACTTTAGGTAGCTTTTGGTACGCAGACATGACTGGACGGGACTGGCCAGGACAAAATTGAATTAATAGTTTGTCCTACGTTTGGTACAACTACAACAAGACTGGACAAAAACTATTAAAATGACTAGATTACCCCTAAAATATTATTTGCTGCTTTCTATTATATAATTGTTATACAAAATTGAAAATATATATTCTATTATATTATCTATTCATATTTTGGGTTTTTCATTCATTCCTTCATTTTTCAAAAACACTAAAAATTTATTACNTATCATCCACGACTCAGGATCGGTGCATGGATGGTATAGAGAAGAAGATTGAAATATACGATAAGATGGTCATTTTACGTTTTGTCCCATGTTCCACCTTTTTGGGTTGAACTAAAAAAAAACTCAAGAAAATATATTCTATATATCATCCATGACTCAGGATCGGTGCATGGATGGTATAGAGAAGAAGATTGAAATATACGATAAGATGGTCATTTTACGTTTTGTCCCATGTTCCACCTTTTTGGGTTGAACTAAAAAACTCAAGAATAGTCCCATGAGATTAAGTTTTGTCACATGTTGTCTAATCTCATTTTTGTCCCACAGCATGCCAAACATGGGACTATTTATTTTTTGTCCTGTCCCGTCCCACCTAGTCTACATAACAAACGCTCCCTATTGTTCAAGATAGAACTGCATACAGGTGAACCTAATCAAATGAAATTTTAATAGCAAATACCTCCAAATACCAAGCATAAAAGTTTGTCCAATGCGTAAATTAAGATAAAAAATTATTCTATACCCAGTTTACTTTTTAGTAGTGGACGTGAAAAAATCTATTGGTTTTTGGGAAGATTGAATGGAACTCCTCAATTGCATGTCAAAGGTATAGCACCCTCAGTAACTGGCGGATGACTTTCTTGTTTCAACAACAAATGTGCTTGGATGCTTCTCTAGTTGAAGGTCATGAAATCAAAAGTATCTTTTGAGAAAAACAATTATAACAGAACTAAGAACTTTAAGTTCCACACCTAGCATACCTAGCATAAAGGTTTATATTGTGGTTGTTTAAATATAGTCCTCCCACTCTCACATAGTTACTAATTAGATATGCCATTCCCTCCTATCTAATTCTTCAATAATTAATCTACACCTCTTTTCCCAACAATTAAAACATCTTGTATGCTTTTATCATCTTTTAGCACCGGTCCCATGCCTGCTAATAAATACATGTTAGCATAAGAAGTGTTTTGAAAAAATATAACTAAAATTCAAATTAAAATGTAAGACAACCCAAACGACAAAGTAGATAAAGAATAAACTAGATGGAGTGAAAAGTAAAAGTTGTAATGTCTACTAATTCTTTTCTGTACCTAATCAACTCAATATAGCATTTGGCCAAATGCTTGAATCTTGATGCCAGCCATGTATCATCATATACAGTGGATACATGAGTAAATAAGCTTGCCAATATGATGCTTATATGTATTCAAGATCAATGAAATTGAAGAATAAAATAAGGAGTTACAAAAGTGGGCATTACAAACTTACAGGATAGCATGAGAATCTGGCGGGTACACTTCAAAATGCACTGTCGCTCAATGTAGTACTGTACCATAGCCTTCTTGACAATAACAAGAAAAGGATGGGAGAAAACAAAGTCAAATTGTTGCTTTCCACAATATATTTGTTCATTTGTAGTTGATTAATCATGTTAACTAAATTTTACAGACAGCTTAATCCTAACCAGATACACAATATGCAGAAGATAACTACAATGGCATCAGAACCCCATGCCCGAATTCATATTAGGCAGAGTTTCAATATGACTTTCTTATATATGTTTTGTGATTAGTCTAATCTATTAAAGTTATCCACATTAATTTTAGCTTTTACCGTAACAATATCGATCTTCATTCAAGCGGTAAATCTCAGTGTCTGATAAATCAGTGGTGTTTACTAAAGATAATGAGCTGAATTAAATTGCTCTTATACACCAAATTAGCAAAGATGTGCAGGTAAAAAAACATAAGGCCATCCGCTATGGAAGCGGTACCGGGCCGGTACCGTCGCCGGCACCGGCGGTAACACCGCCGTGGGTGACCGGTAGGCGGCCGGTACCGGTACCCATCGG
>LUCG01091778.1:0-13028 GCA_001633085.1 Carthamus tinctorius | reverse complement strand
CTTAAAAATGTTTCTAGTTGATTATAGGTAGCTTTTTAGGTTAAAAAAGATGTAGATAACCAAATTTTAGAAATTCAATCATTATTTATTAAATAAATATGTGTAAAATTTGATCATTCAAAACGAAAAGGTTCAATGATTTATTATCCAAAAAATATATTTACCAATTTAATCATCTAAAATTAAACTTCCTTGGATTTTTATGTACATTTTCTTTTATTTATCATGTTTTATTGTAAATAATGCAAGTCTTTAAATTTTGCAATAATGATATATAAAAATTTAAATGGAAATAATGTAACATATAGGTCTTCATCTTGGAGAAAATAAAAAACAAGCAAAAAAGTAGTCCTCATTGGCTCTCAAAAAGTCAACATAGACTTCTTATCCTCCTAACATGGTGGGTAATTTATAAACCATACCCGTAGCTTTCAATTTGGAATAACGTTCTCTAACTGATCTTTTAAGTTTGAATAATTGAATCCATCCTTAACTATATTGTGCTAATATGCTTCTAAGAACTATAGTAAGAAGAGGCCATTATTGAACCTAATCAAGCCACATAGTTGATGGTAGATAAATTTTTGATCTCCAATATATTTTTAAAATAGAAAAAATAGGCTTTTTTTTCTCTATTTTGTTATAAGAGAGTTGCAATATTGTTATTAAAAACTGCAAATGATGGCCAGCTTAGTTGGTCTGATGCATGGGTTATAGTTTCCATATGGTGAAGGTCAGAATTTCGACTCCTACTGGAGTCCATTGTGGGGGAATTTCCCTGAACGGGTGTCGGGTTCGAAGCTCAGTTGATGCCTTGAAGCCCTTTAAATGGAAACTGGATGGCTAGGCTGGGGATGGTTATTCTCCTTGGAGAGGTTTCTAACTCGTGTCATCGTAACTTGGTGCTATGGTGGCACGATAATACTCCGTTACACCAACATGTCGTTCAAAAAAAAAGAAATTGTTATTAAAAACTGAAACTTTCCACTTTCAAGTTTGATAAGTTCTCTAAAACATAATGCATGAAAAGATAAATTAATTTTTTATAAAGAATTTGTTGAAGATACTTTAAGTACCTAAAGTATACACAAAAGTTTAACTAGTTATAGTAAAGAACCACAAAAACTAGAGGAAAATTATATCAATATTGATATCAAATTAACCATAATAAGCCAATTATTTTTTGTGGTGTAAGAGCATCCATTATATTGACATTTTTATTAAACTTTCTATAGTGTCATGTCATATTTAGAAATTATCTAAAAACTATCCCTCTTATGATGATTTCTAATCACTTTCTAAAGGGATACATATTATCGTAAAAAACTATATTTTGATCAAAATAACAAAACTATAGTTACATACACTTTACTATAATTTAATTCCAAATAATTAATTAATTAATTAATTACAATAAAAAAATTATTTAAATAAAATATTTAACTTAGAGTTTTTTATTTAATAGATATATAATTATGCATAAAGATTATTAGATGTTAAAATATTTAATTAGTGTTAAAATATTTAGGGTTAGTTTTTTGATTTATAGAAAATTTTGTTTAATTATTTTTATATCATTTGTTGTTTATGTTTATTGATGTTCAATCAAATATTCTTGATAGATTAATATAGAGAATATGAAGTTGCAACCAAAGAATAGAAGGAATTATATAATCAAATTAATGGTAAAATTTCGAAAAAGCCCGTAACTTAATTGGTTTTAACGGACTAATCTAACGTCTATTAACTAGATGGACGTTTAGTTTTATTAAACTCGAGACTTAAGGACAAGCAATGTAGATAATTTGTTTAACCACCAATTAATATAATTCACTCATTATTTTATATTATACAAATGCCAATATGTTGAAAGGCATCGAGAAATAATATATACTTCATATATTGTTTTGATGGCTACTTTACATGTTTGTGAGTAAAAGGGGTTTTTTCTTATATAAATTCTACCTTGTAATATTTTGACGGAGTAGAATAAGCAATTACGTTCATTCAGACGTTTATTAGTTTATAAAAGCATATTTTTATTCTGTTTTCAGGCTTTACCTAACCTTTTATCAATAAGAACCGAAATAAGACTTAACACCTTTTAAGAATCAACAACTCATAAACTTTCTCAATTTGAATGATTAAGTTCATAATTTTTTTTTTTGAAATGATTGAGTCCTTGAGGATTTTTTTTGAATAAACAAAGTTATACACCATCGAACTAAGAGGAATTGGTTGCGTACATTCTTTTAAACCAAAGAAACTTTCTCTAACCGGCTAGGAAGACTTTATAGTAAATAAACCAATTTCAGTTTTAACATTCCTAAACTCTGTCATTCAAACCCTTCTTACCCAAACAACATTGTTCCCTCCTCGCCACCCCATTCTTTACCTTTCTCCATACCGCCCTCGTCGGTGTTAGCCCTTGCCATCGATCTTGATCAAATTTTTGATATATTTTTTGTGTTTAATTTCTCCCACTCTTCTTACAACAATTTAGTGTTGTACGTATAGACGGATAAAAAAAGACAACATATTTAAAAAAAGAAGAGAGAGAGATCATTGGCAAGGGCAACAACGGTGATAGAGAGCAAAAAAGGATGGGGCGTCGTGGGGTAAGTGGGAGAGTGAGGCACTAGGTATAATGGATTTGAATGACGTAAGGTTTGGAAATGGTAAAACTGATTTAGGTTGTTTTTACGTAAACACGTTTCTAGTTAATTATAGGTAGTTTTTTAGGTTAAAAGAGATTTAGATAACCAATTTTTAGAAATTCTATCATTATTTTAATAAATAAATATGTATATAACTTAATGATTTATTACCAAAAAATATATTGACGAATTTAATCATCTAAAATTAAAGTTCGTTGGATTTTATGTACATTTTGTTTTATTATAAATAGTGCAAGTTTAAATTTTGCAATAACGACATCCAAATTTCTAGATGGAAATAATGTAACATATAGGTCTTCGTCTTGGAGAAAATACGAAACAAGCAAAAAAGTGGTCCTCGTTGGCTCTCAAAAAGTCCAGATAAACATCTTCCCCTTCTAACACGGTGGGTATTTCATATCAAAGCATTAGTAGCCTATAGTCGATAACATCCTTGAGAGGGGGACTGGGGGACGGTGGATGACATTCTTGTCTACCTGGGTTCGATTCATGGGGTGAGCATGTACCCTGACCATGGGTCATCTTCGGGTCAGTCCATGGTCGCCAAGGATTAGTCGGGTGCCCATATGAATCTTGGATACCTCGTCGACTTTGTGTAGGAACGTGTGTGTGAGTTTCTGCCGTTAAAAAAGATACAGTGGGTATTCATAAATCATACATCTAGTTATTTGATTTGGACTAACATTCTCTAACTGGTCATCTAAGTTTGAATAATTGAATCCAATCTTAACTATACTACATGCTTCTAAGAAGTAAGAACTAGGTACGAAGAGGCCAACGAATCCAATCAGGCGACGTAGTTGATTATAGATTTTTGATCTCTAATATATCTTTTAAAATAGAAAAAATAGGGACTTTTTTTCTCTATTTTGTTACAAGATAAAGAAAGATAGAAAATTGAAAAGAAAAAAAGAAAAGAGGGAGACATCAGTGGCAGGGGCCAACAAAGGTGATAGAGAGCAAGGATGGGGTGCTTTGGGGTGACGGGGAGAGGGATAGCACTAGGTGCAATGGATTTGAATGATGTACGGTTTGAAAATAGTAAAACTAATTTAGGTTGTTTTTACTTAAACACATTTCTAGTCGATTATAGGTAGCTTTAAATTCAGGTTAAAAGAGATGTACATAACCAATTTTTAAAAATTCTATCATTATTTATTAAATAAATATGTCATATGTGTAGAACTTGATCATTTGAAATAAAAAGGTTCAACGATTTATCACCCAAAAGATATATTTATGAATTCAATCATCTAATATTAAAGTTCGTTGGATTTGTATGTACATTTTCTTTTATTTATCATGTTACGTTTTATTGTAAATAATGCCGATTTAAATTTTGCAATAATGATATCTAAATTGAAATAATGTAACATGTCTTCGTCTTGGAGAAAATACAAAACAAGCAAAAAATTGGTACTCGTTGGCTCTCAAAAAAATCCACATAGTAGACTTCTTCCCCTTCTAACACGGTGGATATTTTATAAATCATACCGGAAGTTTTCGATTTGGACTTACGTCTTCTAACTGGTCTTTTAAGTTTAAATAATTGAATCCAATCTTAACTGTATTACATTGTGCTGATATGCTTCTAAGAACTAGGCTACGTGCTACGAATAGGCCAGTGAACCTGATGAAGCCACGTAGTTAATTGTAGATTTTTGTTCTCCAATATATTTTTAAAAATAGAAAAATAGGAAATGCTTTTCTCTATTTTATTACAAGAGATTTTTAATATTATTCTTTTAAAATGAAAAAACTAGAGAAAGTTTTAAGTTTGAAAAGTTTTCTAAAACTTGTTGCATGAAGGGATAAATTACCATTCTTAAAAAGAACT
The DNA here is from genome assembly GCA_001633085.1 of Carthamus tinctorius. Taxonomy (NCBI): domain Eukaryota; kingdom Viridiplantae; phylum Streptophyta; class Magnoliopsida; order Asterales; family Asteraceae; genus Carthamus; species Carthamus tinctorius. The sequence goes on along the minus strand of LUCG01091778.1, from coordinate 8,513 downwards.
TGCTGGAGGTACTTTGAGCATTTAAAGTATACTAAAAAATTTAATCATCTATTTACTAAGAAATGCAAAAAACTAGATGAAAAATATATCAATATTGATATCAAATTAATGATAATAAAATAATTGTTTTGTGGTGTAAAAGCATCCACTATTACATTTCTAACACACTTCCTAAAGTGTCACGTGAGTTTTGAAACTTGTTACCTTTTTTATTTGAATGGAAGAAGCCGAAGGGGTGAACGAGCGCTGCGGTAACGAGCTTTCCTAAAGTGTCACGTCAATTTTATGATTATATTTCTACTAGTTTCACATCAATTTTAATTATATTTCTACTATTTTTGATCGATTTTATCTCACCTCCTAACGTTATTGGTGGAAAAAACACTATTGGTGACTTAGGTACGTTGACTGGGTCAACCCCTCCCAAGTTTAATAGAAAAACCTACAATATTCAAATGTAATAGTTAGCAGAACAAAAATAAATTCTAATTCATTGCATGCGTCTCATCATCATGATTTTGGAAATGAAATTATCATCCTCACAATTTCATGTACCAATTGTTCTTCTTTACATACAAATAATCACCTTTCTTTTCTTCTTTTTTAATGGTAAATATATAGACTCCTTCCTCCTCTTACTCTGCAAATTTCATTCACCTACTTAGCTAATTGATGATTTTATTAGTGTTTAATGCAATTTCATCCACATTTGCAGGAGCTTCAGGGACTACTTTTACGATCGCCAACGATTGTAATTTCACTGTCTGGCCTGGAATCTCAGCCACCACTGCTTTCAATGTCACCGGATTCGAGCTCAGGAAGGGTACGTCACGCTCCTTTCAAGCTCCGGCGGCTGACTGGATGGCGACCATCTGGGGTCGAACCGGTTGCACCTTCAATGGGTCGGGTCATGGGACATGTGCCACCGGTGATTGCGGCACAAATGAAATGGAGTGCCGTGGAAACACATCAACCCAACTTGCTACGGTTGTGGGATTCAGTAATTATCAAACCAAAGGATCCTCGGGAATAAGTTACGGCGTCGACATAGTCACCGGTTACAACTTACAGATACTTATAGAAGAAACCGGTGGGACCGGTGATTGCGGGAAGATTGGTTGCATTGGCGACTTGAAAAAGTGGTGCCCCAAGGAACTGATATTGGCGGGTGGAGGAGGGTGTAATAGTACTTGCCACCTCTCTGATGACCCTCTGTATGATTGTTGCCCATACGGAATTTGCAATCACAATGAATATAACAAGTTGTTAGAATCGGTATGTCGCAGATCCGGATATGCCTGTAAGGGTGTCAATTACACCGTCACATTTTGTCCCCACACCGATGCATTTTCAACAATCAAACTTGGCCGCCAACTCAGATCCACAGACCGACTTCTTTCCATCCCTGGAGATTTTACGTTAGGGTTCTTCGGAGACCATAACAAATACTTGGGAATTTGGTACACCGATGATGATCAATCTAGGAAAGTATGGGTGGCCAATCCTAACTCTCCGATCATATCCCCCTCGGGAAATCATGCACTATCCATTGACCCCAACTCCGGAAACTTGATCATCAGCGACCTAGGGAAGACTCTGATGAGTATTACTAATATTCAAGCTGGTCCACATCCAAACTTGACCGCTACCCTGAGATACGACGGTAACTTCTTGCTTATCAACGAGATGGACAAAAGCATTTTGTGGCAGAGTTTTGATCACCCTACAAACGTACTATTACCGGGTATGAAGCTTGGGTCTGACATCAGAAGAGGGCGTAATTGGACCCTGACTTCTTGGCTGAGCAATGAAATCCTTGATTCAGGAGCTTTTACTTTAAGCTGGGAACCCATTGATGAATCATCTCAAAGATTAATGATCCGACGACGAGGGCAACCCTATTGGACTAGCGGGAATAGATATTATAATACCTTTCCGAATATGTCTGCATTGAATGGCCCAACTAGCCAATCACAATATGCTCTAAGTTTCATATACAACAACGAAGAACGATACCTACTCTTTGAGGGTAGTAACGCATATGCTTCTTTTCCTATGTGGATCTTGACACCAAAAGGCCAAATTATAGATCGTGATAATTCTAGTGTTTGGACCCCTGAGTTTTGTTACGGATACAATTCTAACGACGGTTGTGTGGAGTCCGGTTTGCCTCGATGTAGGAGAGAAGGTGATGAATTTAGTGAAAAAAAGGGCGCGTTTGCTCCGGGTACAACAAAAACAGAAATTCTTGACAATTCAAGCCTAAGCATCAGTGATTGTTTTATCAAGTGTTGGGATGATTGCCAATGTGTAGGGTTTTATAGCAGCAGCACCAATGGAACTGGTTGTGTCTTATGGAGAGGAAGCAATAGGTTTTTGGCAAATCAACATGACAATTCTACATTGAAGTATGTGATCAACCAAAATCCAACTACAGGTAACAATGCTATATTTAGTAATGTTTTTTTTTTCTACCATATTAACCTCTTTGAATCTAAACAAGGCAAAACGCAGGAAACAAACACAAAAACATGAAAGAGATATGGATACTCATTGGTGTTGCCATTCCTCTATTGTTCCTTTGTTTGTGGCTTTTATGGTATATAAAGCAGAGAAAGCAAGGTATAGAACCAAAAGTGACATTGAATCTAGCTTTTGATTGTAAATTATAGCAGTTTCGTTTGTTGATTAGTGGATGCTTATTGTTAGACAACAAGAGACGGAAGCGAGATGGATATTTCCTTGAACTGGCCGCTTCTGAAAGCTTCAAGGATGTGTTTCAACTTGAAGGCAATGGTGGGAGTGGGAACGATTTATTATTATTTAGCTTTGTCTCTATCATGGCTGCCACCGATGACTTCTCAATTGAAAACAAGCTCGGTCAAGGTGGTTTTGGACCTGTCTACAAGGTGATATTGCTGTCTAGTAAGGCTTAGTTGATAGAAATGCCTAATCCTAGCATTTATATATACCTATATAATGTTGATAAAATTGAAGCCAAGAAATTATAATAACAGGGAAAATTAAGCAATGGGCAAGAAATTGCAGTCAAAAGGCTTTCAAGAACATCGGGGCAAGGGCTTGTGGAATTCAAGAATGAACTAGTTCTCATAGCCAAACTCCAACATACGAATCTTGTCCGGGTTCTTGGTTGTTGCATCCACAAGGAAGAAAAGATGTTAATATATGAGTACATGCCCAACAAAAGCTTAGATTTCTTTCTCTTCGGTATGTTATGTTTGTACGGTGAGTGCATATCGCGGTTATATGTTCTGATTTTGTTATAATATAGACTCTTATATTGTTTCTCAGATGAAAACAAAAAGGCAGAGCTGGATTGGCCTAAACGATTTAGCATCATCGACGGAATTGCTCAGGGGTTACTATACATGCATAAGTACTCAAGGATGCGAATTATTCATAGAGATCTAAAAGCTAATAACATTCTTTTAGATGAGAATATGAACCCCAAGATTTCTGATTTTGGCATGGCAAGAATATTTAAGCAGAACGAGACTGAGGCAATGACCAACAGGGTAGTTGGAACATAGTAAGTTAGCTCTTTCCGTTTACGATATCAAGAATCCTATTGAGTTGTATGCTTTCATGATCGATTTATAGGTAGAAACTTAAATATAATTTTGTTGAATAAGCAAAAACATAGGATTATTATAAGGCATATAGAGTACCTTCTAAATTTATTTGTTTTGTCAGATTTAGTATTATTTATATCTTGAAGCGTTAAGTCAATGGTGTTCTGTTTAGTGGTTATATGCCTCCTGAGTATGCAATGGAAGGGACTTTCTCTATCAAGTCCGATATCTTCAGCTTTGGAGTCTTGATCTTGGAAATCGTCAGCGGAAGAAGAAATAGTAGTTTTGTTCATCTTGACCAGACATTGAATCTTATTGAATACGTAAGTGTGATCGAAATCACTTATTGTTTGTTGGTATAACTATTACCGAAGAATCTGCAGGTTATTGCATGATCATAAGCATCTATAAATTTCCTTCGCATCAGTTTAGTCACATGTCAATGATCCTTGATTAAATGGAAATTCTTGGTTCATTATTCATGGTTTCTATTAGCTTTTGGGTCACGGAAACCACGTGTTATAAATTATTTTCAATGATTTAGGCATGGGAGCTATGGCGACACGGGGATGCGTTGGAATTGATGGATCCAATGATAAGAAGTGCTTGTGTTGTACACCAATTCCTAAGAACTATCCATGTGGCTCTTCTTTGTGTGCAAGAAAGTGCATCTGATCGACCAACAACATTGGATATGATCTCCATGCTTCTCAATGACACCACGTTGTTACCCACTCCAAGAAAACCAGCATTCGTTATTCGCAGAGACGAAACAAGGTCTACTTCAGAAGAAATCAGAACGAATGATTGCTCTGTAAACAATATGACCACCACTGTTATTGAGGGTCGATAGCGTATGAAAGTAGTTGCTTCAGCATGATTAGCATACCTTTTGAATTGGTATATATTTATTGATATGATGTGTGGTACTTACACTATGTAATTCTAAATCATACATGACTATTTAATTTTGTTTGAAGAATAAATACAATTCTCCATATTTGCTAGTTGCTAAAATGCTGTATATACATATGCGTAATTGTTAATTTGGGATACAAATACTTCTATACAAGTCGCACATAAAATATTTTGAAAAGATGGGTAAATTAGTGTGTAGTAGGGCCACAAAAGGCTTTGCAGGGAATTAGAGGGTGTTTGGAATTGTCTTTCAAAAGTGATTATTGACTTATTGGTTTTTCAAAAAGCCAATAAGTTAAAAATAATGTTTGGTAACTTAAAATACACTTTTCAAAATAGCTTTTCGATATAAAGGGAAAAGTCGGTTTTGAAAAGTAAGTAAAGTGTGGCTTTTTTATTTGGCTTTTGGCTTCTCCCTCTCACACATAAACCCACTTTAACCCAAACACTTTTTTAACTTATTGAGTTTTACCACAAAAAAGCTATCCAAAAACTTTTTTGAAAAACTCCTTTTCCTACCACCATAAGTCAATAAGCACTTTTGGAGTCCAAAAAGCAATCCCAAACGCCTTCTTAGAATGCCCTAATTGACCATTATGGAGGGCCCATTTATTAAATACTTACTAATTGGAGCTTATAAATAATTAAATATCATTTACTGTATACATTGAGCATGACAAGGATCAAGAAGTTTACTCGGTAAAAGACAAGGCAATGATCGAGAGTCTTACCCGGTAAGCGTAGAAATGCCTCTTACCAGATAAGTGCTTATCGGGTTTAAGATGTTTACCAACAACCTATTTTCATGGCCAATGATGTTACACGATAAGTGAGAGGTCCAAATACCTGAGTGAGAACCAAAATGCAGTAGAAATCCAATAAATGAAGGAGAAGATATTTGAGTCGGATAATGGAGAGTGACGTAATTGCGGCTCTGAAATCAAGAATGATATTGATATTACGTAACCCTACATCAGGAAAGAATATTTCCTTTTATAGGGGAATTACAAAGTTACATAAAACCCCCTTGGGGTATAAAGGAAATGACAGACTAATCACTAAACTATTTAAGCAATAACAAGAATTAGAAAGTTACAAAGAAGCCCTCTGACTTCTTGACAACACCAAGGTCAGGGTCTAACAATCTCCCCTTTTGGCGAGAAGTCAGTCAAAGGGCGGAGGAGAGCCAAGGTGTCGATTCCACTTAGATAGTTGCAGATACTCTTCCCATGTAGTAATCGTCCGGTTCCTCAGCCTCAGCGCCATCTCAACTCGCCTGAATATCACCCTCTCTTTTAGCTTCTTCTCGATCTTTTCCACCGCCTTTTTGAACTTCAGCTCAGCATCTTCCCATTTAGATCCGGGAGTTTTCTTCTTCTCCATGCGATGTTTCAGCCCGTTGAGAATGTAGATCAAAGTGCCGTCACAAAACTGGGATAATTCTCTAAAGCACATGAATCGTCTTTCACCCTTGCGACCGGGGTAGACGACTCCCTCCTCTGGAGAAGAGATTGGGCAGAATAGGGCGTAGTGGTGAAGATCACGAAGAGCCAAGGTTGGAGCTAGAAGGTTCAGCCGCTGAGATCTACTCTCAATGGCCATCTGATAGTCTTTGACGCGCGCGTAGTTGATGGCATGACGGATGTAGCTCTTTAGCGCTTCGAGTCCGATGATGAAGTACCTGTTCCGGAGGATGGGACTCTGAAGGTAGCTGATTAGTACGAGAATGTCTTCTAAGTCGATGGAGTCCAGATCAGCCTCCTTGAAGCTGTATTCCTCGAGCGGACCATGATATACCTTGTTGTACCTGCTGACGAAGAATTCGGAGAAGGAGTAATGACCGTGTCTGTAGGGTCTGACGTCGTTCACTTTCAAGAATACTCTCCTGATTCTCTCGTAGCCTTTGGTAGTCCTGCTGATAAGTCTGGCACTCACATAGGCAATCTGGCGTCGAGCTAGCTTCAGGTGTGTCACTCCGTATTTCACGGCTGGGGACCACTCGTGTTCCTGACCCTTCTAGAAGATGCGAGTGAAGGTTTCCTCCAAGAAGGGTCGGAAGATGATGGTGTGGTCCCAATGGAGTTTGATCACCTGGGGAATTGTTGGCGTGTCACTGGGAGGCTGGGAAGTGCTGTCTGGTTGGGAAGAGCTGTCTGGTACACTAGGAGGGCCGGACTTGAGAAAGTGATCGTAGTCCTCTGAAGAAATGACCTCGTCTCCAGGCTGTGTGAAGCCGAGACTAACGGCAAGCTTACGAAGTAACTCTCCCGCTTCTTCGTTGATCTCAACTCCCGAGTAGTCTATATCAGTGCGGTCCAAGTCAATCATATCACAGGCCAGGGTCTCTTCTTCATCATCGATAAGGTAGGCAGAAAAGAAGGTGCCTGTGCTGACTCCCTCGGGCTTTTCAACCGTCATGTAAGCATCCAGAGGCATGATGGCACCCGTCATCTGCTCTATATCCAGGGGCAGGTCCCTATATCACCCAATGACTCCGCGTTCTGAGGGGCGGATCCTGTCTGGGTCGGTGCAGAAGTCGGAGCTGATGCGATAGTACCAGTAGAGGGAGTGAGATCTAGATGTAGTCTTTTTACGGCCGGCTCTGTCTCCCCCTCATGGCGATCCGAGCCATCCGGATGCTGCTCTTGTCGAATGTCTTCTCGCTGTCGAATCATTAATCTCTGAGAGTTTTCTCCGTTGGCTTCCCAGTTCAACGTAAAAGTAGCAAAATAAGGTATCGCATCGCTTAACCAAGAAGTCAAGTTCCAACTCTTTCCCGTCCTAAGGTCCGACCCCAGTTTCATACCCGGTAAAAGCACGGTCGTTGGATAATCAAAACTCTGCCACAGAATCCGGTTGTCAGTTTCGTTCCTTAGCCTGAAATTCCCGGTGTCTTCAAGAGTTGCGGTCAAATTAGGCCGAGGAGCGGATTGGATATCAGATATTTACAAGGATCGTTCCTCTACCGGCGATGACCAAATTTCAAGTTTCGGGATGGATCATCAGGATGTGAGAAGTTGATGTGATGGCCATGGATGGATTGGCTACCCATACTTTCCTGGATCGATCATTATTTGTGTACCAAATTCCTAAATAAGTGTAGGTTGTGGCGGGAACGGTGAAGAACCTTAAGGTGAAGATCTTCCCAGGGGAAACTAGGTGAGAAGTATGGTTGAGTTGGTCCCCAATTTTGATGGTTGAAACACAATTGGCGGGAAAACAATTGATGATTAGGTTGGTATATAGGATTGTGAAGATGATGAGAGTGATCATTTTGCAACAACTTGAAACAGATTATTGTTTGGTTGGATTTGAAATTGAGAGTTTGATGCTATCAATTTTGTATCCATCATCAGCAGCCAATTTGGACAATTTGAATTTGAGACTTTTTGGTGCATTCAATGAATTTGAATTTTGACTGTTTGGTGAAGGAATTTTGAATAAATAGGTGGGTTGAAATTGGATAGCTTGATATCATGAAATTGCTGGTCATCGTTTCGTCGGAGTTTTCTTTCTTAGCTAGACTGTTGTACTGTAGCAGCAGAAACGGTAGTCAACCCCATCCCGTCACCTGTCATCCGTTGTCTGCCGTGGACCACCGTGGTCGTCGGACATGTCGGTGGTGGTCGGTGCGGTGGTGCAAAGGCAAAGCAGGTCCAGTTTTGCCGGTCGGAGCACTATGTCGACGCCTTGGCAATACCATCAACTCGATAGCTCCATAAAACTAACAAAATAAATTAATCAATGGAAAATATTTGGAATTGGAAAACTATTAAACTTTTTTTACAACTATGATTTCATTTAATAAATTATTGAGTGAATTACACTTATGGTCCCTATGGTTTGTCCAAATTTCGGATTTAGTCTTTAAAACAAAATATCTACACCCGTAATTCCTAACTTTTAATTTTTATAACGCTGACGGTTTAAACGGCCGGTTTTGTCCCTAAACCCACAAACCAAACCATATTAGCGGTTTATAAAAAACGCAAACCACCGGCC
>LUCG01091715.1:0-12795 GCA_001633085.1 Carthamus tinctorius | reverse complement strand
AAATACATTTATTAGTCAGAGTTTATTAGTTATCAATTAATTAATTATGTTCAACTTTAACTTGCTTTTTATTTTTTAACGACATAACTTTAACTTACTTGCGATTCTCCTTAACATATATTTTTTTCATGCCATGCAAACACACGGGCTCAAACACTAGTAGATAAATAAATAGTAATTGAAGCCTCTCATATGCCATGACATCATTTTGAGATCTTCCTTCTAATAGATATGGATGATTATAGAGGGGGTGGTCGGTCTAAAAGTCTGAAAATTAATGGCCCATGGTTTTAATCCGACCCGAATCATAACACCAACGTATATATATTCTGTCTGTATAGCCGTTAGAATATCAAACACTCTGTAACTCGCCCCTATTCCTTCCTGCTCTCAATCTGCTCCAATCGCCATTAACGCACCTCTTCTTCATCTTCTTCTTCTTGCAATCGATCCTCTAAATTTTCTTTTCTCATACTCTAATTGCTTTTTCGATACTTTTTCATAGATATACTTTTGTTTTTTTTTTATATAAATACAATTTTGTTGTTTCTTCCTCTTACAATCGGTTATGGATGCAGGAAATCTTTCCGCCAGGTCACCTTCTCTTTCCAGTCGGAAGCATCGCAGGAGGAATTCTCGTGATGATAATGTAAGAGCCTGTGTGTGTTTTTTTTATTCTGTGGTAAATTAGGGTTTTATCTGTGTGATTCTTTGTGTTGTATGATATTATTGGTTTCGATTGTGAATTTGTTGTTATAGTTTTTCTTTTAGGAGACTTCTTGATATGCGATTAGTCACTGATTAGGATTCTGTGATTATGGTTAGTTGATTAGAAGTTGATGGAGGTGAATCGTTCGTCTAAACCTAAGCAACTTCAGTTACAGAAATGTATTTAATTGCTTCTGTTTCTTCTTGGAAATAATTTTGAATGTTTTCCTTCTATGGCTTCCTTTCTGAAAAGAAGGGTTTTATTGTGGGTATTCAAAGGTGCTGTGTGTGTTCTATGAAAACCAAAACTGTTCTTGGTTCATGCAATGAGATGTTTTGTATGTATGTATGTATGTGTGTGTATATAAATACACACACAATTTATGAAGCATGGTAGTCTTTGTCATCCTAACTTTTTTGTAGCAGGCCCCATTGAATTCTATAATACAATTTGGTACTATTTCAAGCAAATTTTGGTTTATGTCAAGGTTTTCGTAACTGTGTAATATGGTTATATTCATGTATATTTTGGTTTAAATCTGCTTAATCCTTCGATGTTGGAACAACAGTTGGACAGGTTCATCCCAAATCGTGCTGCAATGGATTTCGACTTTGCGAACTACATGCTTACGGGGAGGAAGGTTGAAAAGGAAAGCGCGTCTCCGTATTCACCATGGAGAGAATCTTACCAGAAGCAGCTTGCAGAAATCTTCAACGTTAACAGGCCGCGGATCCTTGCATTTAGAAACAAGCCACCGACTTCACTGGATGGCGTCAAGGAGATTCCGCCACCTTCTACCACATCAAAATTTGCAAAGCGAATGAGAGATATTTCACAAGTATGTCTTTTTTCTAATCTCTGTGTTGAGTCTTTAGATGGTTTTGATTTGTGGTTAGTTGATTCGATTCTCATGGGGTTTTATTCGTTTTGCAATAACAGTCGAGTGAAAGGACTTTGGATGCACCCGAGCTTGTGGATGACTACTATTTGAATCTTCTTGATTGGGGTGTCACCAATACTATTGCCATAGCTCTTGGAAACAGTGTGTATCTTTGGGATGCATCTGAAGGGGTCAGCTCCGAACTTCTATCCACCGATGATGATATTGGCCCGGTTACAAGCGTCAAATGGGCACCCGATGGAAGACACATTGCAGTCGGCTTTAACAATTCCGAGGTTCAGCTGTGGGATTCTTCCACCAATCGACTGGTATTTTACATTCCCTTTCGTGTTTCATTTCCAAAAGAAAGATTTTAAAGATTGATTTCTAAGCTTTTGTGGGATTTTTTATTTGATCAGCTGAGGACTCTTCGAGGGCACGGATTGAGGGTCGGATCGCTCGATTGGAACAACCACATCTTGACAACAGGGAGCATGGACGGTTTAATCATCAATAATGATGTCAGAATAAGATCACACAACATTGGGACATACAGAGGCCATCATCAGGAGGTTTGCGGATTGAAGTGGTCAACGTCCGGTCAACAACTAGCAAGTGGCGGCAACGACAACCTCCTCTTCATATGGGACCTCTCGTCCAACCAGCGTCTCCACCGCTTCTCTGACCATAGCTCCGCTGTGAAAGCCCTGGCCTGGTGTCCGTTTCAGAGCAACTTGCTGGCGTCTGGCGGCGGCATAGGGGATCAGTGCGTTAAGTTTTGGAACTCGAACACGGGTGAGTGCTTGAATTCGGTGAACACGGGTTCACAGGTGTCGTGCTTGCTTTGGAACCGACACGAGCGCGAGATTTTGAGCTCTCATGGGTTCAATGACAACCAACTCATTCTTTGGAAGTACCCTTCTATGGTTAAGTTGGCTGAACTCCATGGGCATACATCAAGGGTGCTACATATGAGTCAGGTATGTGAAAGTCCATCTCCATTCATAAACAAGTGTTAACAAATACGGTTTTAGAAATATATAATAATTACATGTCTTTAATTAACTAAATGATAATTTTATCCCTAATAATAGCCATAGAGCATCTTATAAAAAAGTTAGAATTGGAAAGTAGAAACTTACTTTTTAACCTCAACACTTGTTATACTTATAGGACAAACTAAAATAGATGCATGCACAGATTGGGGCTATATGTTTTTAAAAAAAATACCTCTTAAACCCTCATAAGTCTGAAAATTAAGAGGTTTGCAGAATAGAGACTGTTTGTTTTATTTTTAAGAAAAGGTCTGAAAACCTCTTACCGTCTTCTGGAATTTTAAGAGGTAGACCACCCACCTCTTATTTTTTAGATGTGAAATCAGACTTTGGACCTCTTGAAAAACAAACGACACCATTGAGTCATTGACATTTGTGCACTTTTTAAGTACAAAAATGACGATTAAAATAGAAGCATAGCTAAATGACAATTTTACTATTAATTGTTATTACCCTCAAGGGTAAAACTGGAAAATAGACACCAACTTTCAAATTTGGAGATTTAATTCGGGACAAAGTAAAATAAAGATGTTGAAACTTATTTTGTGAAAGAATGAGTAGATGCAAAACGAAATAAATGGAAATGTACAAGAAGTGCTTAATGCATATTTTTTATGTTTATTTGTTTCAGAGTCCAGATGGGTATAAGGTTGCATCGTTGGGGGCTGATGAGACGCTTCGATTGTGGAATGTATTTGGCACACCGGAAGTGACCAAAAACGTAAAGGCGGAGGAACCATTTGCATCCTATGCACGTATCAGATGAAGTCTGATGGGAACTAGACAACAGTTGAGAAAGTTTGTTAAATCCTGAAAGGATTTTAATAATTCGTCTTAGAGACCGTCCTTTTATCAGGGACGATATTTTTCCTTAAAATGCAATGTTTTCTCTGAAGACATGTAAAACAGCCGATTTTGAATGAGTTTGTATGGCAGAAATTGTCTTCGTAGACGCATTGAATTGTATCTTTGTAGATAACTCATTACTTTTACTTCATTTTGATGATATATAAATAAGAAGCTACTAACTATAAACTATTAGCATGTCTTATATTGTACAAATCTAGAACATTTTACTTGATAATTTACAAAAGACGATTATTCAAATGTTTTCAGATAACCTTCTTGCAAGGGGTGACATATAAGCCATAATTATGTTTTAAGGGTTGTTTGGTATTTGTTGAATGGTTTGGTTTAAGGAAGACCCCTAGATACAAAATCATTCAAAGGGTGTTTGAACTACTATAAGGTTAACTACTTTTTTTGCCAAACAAGATTTAGCTCTTAGCGATTCAAAAGTTACCTCTTAATGGATATATTAAGAGGTAAACAGAGAGCCCTTTAATCTAATTTGGAGTATTTTTAAATACAATTGGGACACTTTGCTTTTACATAACAAACAAACCCAACACAAAAATCAAGACTAACCAGCCACAAAAAAAGGATCCCAACAACCGAAATAGGAGACCATTTTCAACACGAAAATAACACATCTGATCACTGCAATCTGAGACCGAAAGCTCCACAAAAATCACTTGCTCAAAATCACCAGTTAAAACATGTGCTCATATCAAAATCACTGAAAAAGCTCCACAAAAATCACTTGCTCAAAATCACCAGTTAAAAACATGTGCTCATATCAAAATCACTGAACTGGAAAACAAGGGGGGGACTCCAAATGAAAATGGATGCACTTTAGTAGTACAAGCATATGTAACACCATGATGCTATCTAAAGCTCTTTTCAAACAAATTAAATGCTAACAACTGGCTGTAGTCATATTGACCAGAAGATAAACTCACTTCCACCTAGAGATGGTTTTGGTGGTGGATTAACCAGCAGTCTTCGACAAATTAGTCATCCAGGTAATAATAAGATCCAGCAAATTTCTGCTCCCTGTCCTTTGTTGAATTAAGCTTGTTGATCCTTGGTCGGAAATTAGTTGGGTCCCGCCTAAACGTAATGTTCAGATGCTGTACCACATATCAAACAGTAAATGATGAACACATAGCTTATACCAAACCGAAAGCAAAATTTCAAAAAAGTTATAATCCACATCAACCGTTGGGTCTAAAGATAAAAAGGCAAAGTTGGATCAACAGTGAGTTAGACACTTACAGATAAAAAGAGATTCATTCCGGTCAATAATGACTGAGGAGCGTTTGCAGTACAGTCAACAGATGGTGTCCCTTCGTAAACAATCACCCTGTCTGCTAGATAAGTTGCCATTATGAAGTCATGTTCAACCACAAAGGCGGTTTTCTTAGCGTGTAGTATAAACCTTTTTATAACTTTTGAAGCAACAATACGCTGCTCGGAATCGAGGTATGCACTTGGTTCATCTATCAGGTAAATATCAGCAGGCTGAAATTGAAACACAATGAAACCAAGTAAGATCTCATAATTTATTGGCTAACCAGCACTATCGAATACAAAGACTTCAATATTAAGCAAGCCCTTCTGAAGTCCAGGTGTATCCTATTTACGATAGGCTGCAATATACAAACCAAGTTGGCAGATGCAAGAATCTTTTAAATAAAGTATTTGGGGTATATCTATCATTAGAAATGCATCGAGCCAAATGCACACCAAACAATCAGTAATGAAGAAATCAAAAAACTGGTTCCTTAGGAAAATAAATAAAAAAGAGATAAATCACCTTGCCAAGGCACAGACACAATGCAACTCTTTGCAATTCACCACCGGAAAGATTCACAACCTCTTGATCCATCAGCTGCTCAATTTGAAGAGGTTTCATGACATCCGATACAAACTGAGGATGCATATACGAGTCACGGATCTTTTGATGCAGCAAATGCCTGACCGAGTGCGGGAACTTGGGACTGATCTTTTGGGGCTTGTAGGAGACATTAAACTCAGGTATCTCTACGTCAGTGTCCTCCACAGTATCAGGCTTCAGTAGACCAGCCTACGTATTTGATCAATATAAAGATTTATGCACCCAAATTACACAAGATAACAATCGTCACTTTTTCTATAAAAAAATATAAGTCTCACCAGCATACGGATAAATGTCGTCTTCCCTGTTCCATTCTCACCAAGCATTACAATAATCTGTGAGTCTGTGAATTCACCTTCAAGCACCTTAAGTTTGAACCCACCCTGAGTTTTAGACATTGTGGGGTATCTGTAACGTGCATATGTTTCAATTTCCTCAGCGGTCTCCTGTGGTGTCTCAGCTACCTTTTTTCCATAGAGTGTGGAGGTAAAAAAAAATGTCAAAATCAACAATGTTGCTGGTGAAATTATAATTTTATGGTACTAAAGACTTGTGAAATGTTACCTTGAAAGTAAGAGATTCATCACGAAAACGGAGGTTTTCTGTAGGCACATACCCTTCCAAAAATATATTAATTCCTTCTCTGACGGAAAAGGGTAGTGTCACAACACCATATGCACCAGGCTTCCCATAAAGGCAGCAAATGAAGTCTGATAGGTAATCAAGCACACTTAGATCGTGTTCAACAACAATCACATAGCTGAAATACAAGTTTCAGAGGTGAAATTGTATTAGTATTAATATCTTAACATCTAAACCAAAAAGCCAAGTGACAATTGCAAACAAAACAGGTGGAATAACCTATTAGGTCTAAGCAAGGATCTGATAACTTGAGCAGCTTTAAGCCTTTGTTTCACATCAAGATAACTGGAGGGCTCATCAAACATATATATCTCTGCATTCTGTATGGCAACAACAGCAATCGCAAACCTCTGAAGCTCTCCACCAGATAAATCTCCAACATTACGATCTATGACCTGATTCAGCTCAAGATCAGCACAAAGCTCTGCCTTCACATCTCTCTCATCCTTCTGCTCAAGCACTTGTCCAACATTCCCTTGAACTGCTTTTGGAATATGATCAACATACTGGGGTTTTATGATAGCCTATTAAACAGAAGAAAATTAATCAGAAAATTGTCAAAAATGAAAATAAAATCATCTGGTGGTCATGAGATCAGAGCATAGGCTATTATCAAATAATAATAGGAACAAAGAAGACCAAATCACCATTTGAGGAACCAATTATATATACACAGATCAATGCAAACATCCTCCCAAATAAACTACAAGGTATTTTAGTAAATGTAATGTAACTGTAATCATTCCCCTAATTGGTAAGATCGATCGAGGACTATATTGCTCATTCACCAAATAGCTAAAACAAAAAGAAAGCAGACTACGAGATTCAGATAATTCAACCTTCACAAGAACTTTTTTACAGATTCATAAATCATTGTAAAACGCAGTGTTAAGAGAAGTGAGCCAGATGGCAGGCAATCCCTCAAGAGATATGAGGCATAAGATTATTGAGAATACAAGAGTTCCCAATATTATACCTAATATGCTTATTTATATAATCATAGAACAAGTTTCAATCTAACTAAACCATCCTCTAATCATCTTTGTCACTCCATGAGCAACATCTTACACTTCTTTAGTCACCTGGAACTTCAAAAGAGAATAGGAACTCTCAAAATATCAAAAATTTTACTCCAAAAATGACCCTCCTAGCCTTTTTTGACATCACCCAGGCACCCTCAGCGCTCACCTTCATTGATCAGGGTGTGATAAGCCCACTTGAGACACTAACTTGCATGCTTTAACAACAATGCAAGAAAATGACCTGAAGATTCTTGTAGGCTTCATTGGCATTTAAACACAACATACTAGCATCAAAATGTGATAGTCTTAGGTGTTGCTCTCCATCCAATTAGTTCAATTTGGTAAAAAGAAATTGTGATTTTAATCTGGCAAGAAACATAAAAATTCACTACTCTAAATATAAGGATAAAGTAAAGTACATGCACCTTTAGATTATCTTCAAGAATACGCGTGAAGTAGTTTTGCAACTCAGATCCACGGAAGTATGTCAAAATCTCTTGCCAGTCTGGAGGGTTCTGAAAAATAATTAAAGCATTAGTTAATTTTATCAGAAGGTAAATAAAAGACTCATCATTACAATAGAAAAGGATCAATAATAGAAGATCAACAGACTTACATTAAAACGCCCCAAATTGGGTTTCAGTTTTCCTGCCAAAACTTTGAGGGCAGTAGACTTTCCAATACCATTTGTTCCAACCAAACCAAGAACTTGCCCTGGTCTTGGAACAGGCAACCTGCCATTCGAAGTTTCTTAAATCAGTGTTCAGCATAACAGCAACACACCAGTGTAACGAAGCAGTGTGGTTTGTAAACCTGTGTAATTTGAAGGTATTGACCCCGTAACGGTGAGTTGTATCTTTATCCAAATCCTTTGGTAAATTAATGATCTCAATTGCATCAAATGGGCATTTCTACAATGACAAAGCAAAGAATATCAAATTCGAGCTGCAATTCCTGTTGGACCGAAAGCATAAAGTAACACAAAAGAACATCACATGGTACACGAACCTTAACACATATACCACACCCTATGCACAGCTCCTCTGAGATTTGTGCAATCTTGGATGCAGATGTAACCTCAATACACAGCTTACCTGCCAAAAGAAAGTGAATTTAAGTGTCTAGCCATTACATGATCACCATCATATCCATAAAAGCAGTACAACTTAACAAAGTGCACCATTATATGTATTATAGATAGAAAAACTAATAACCAAACATGAGTAAAGAAACCTAAATAAGTTATAAAAATAAAGATCTACAATCTAATCGAGAGAACAACTTCATGTACCACGGAACCATTGTTGTGAAAGGTACACTTGGGTTCATGTCTAGGCCTGAGGTTCGTGAAGACACAACTTTGGTGCATCACCTTCACTGAGGCTTATCAGCTTCGATGAGGTACATGCCTCAGCCTTAGAAGTGCAGGGCATGTGGCACGAGATTTATGGAAGGGAGGATACGTAAGTAGTTCCATCCATTTCAATGTAACAGTAAAAATTTCTTAGGCCTCTTAGGAAATTGAAATCCAAACCCATGAAGCATCTTTTATGCGTGTCTCGACTTGTGTTCATCAGTTGAATTTCTCAACTAGGAGGTAGGGGCTGTTTGGCAGTTGCTGAATGATTTGGTGCTGGATGATTAAGTGGTCAGAATGATTAAGAGGCTCTTATGATATGATGCAAAATGAAATATGGTGGTTTGGTAATTGTTGAGCATGAAATCAAGACTCTGAATGANTCAGAGGGTTTTGGAACCATTAAGAGGCAGTCCATTTTTTTGCCAAACAGGATTCACCTCTTAACTGTTCAGAGATTGCCTCTTAATGGAACTGTTAAGAGGTAAACAAACACCACCGTAATCTTTATATAATTTTTTCAGAGCAATTTTATCATTGAAAAAATAATAAAATAGCAACTTGGAAAGTAATCGAACCAAAATATAGTTATGCCAAATTCTTGATTTTCATACTTTTACATAATCCATTAACATTTTTTGTACGTTAGATGAACTGCTCATATACATCCACTTAAACATCGCCTTATCCACACACACACAATCAAGGCTAAAAGGGTATGAAACCGACTAGCTCTGGTTAATGCTTTTTGGAACACTGATTAATTACCATAGGTTAAGCTTAATTAGTTATCAACACAGTTGATGATTCTTCAAGTGATGTTAACTAAAAGTCAAATGTTACACTGTTAGTGCTAACATCAATTAAATATCAATACCGAACTGATCTAAGTGGTGAACTCGTTTTATATTATTGTTAACACTGTAATCAGTAATTCGTTAATTAAATGCCAAATGTTCTTTATATATACATGATGTTAACCATAATAAAAATATGATGTAAACCTATGCAAATGTTGCCTTAGTAGACTCAACACTTTAACCATATATGTCCATTCACCCCTTTGAACATTGGTTGCACACACCTCACCTTGTGTGTCATGCCTATGCCCTGGGATGACCTTTGCGCCATGGTGCATATGATACCTTACTAATACTACACATAATCCTAAACCATTCTGCTTAGAATTTCCCTTCCTTGAATAAAATCAAGGAAGATAAACCATTTCCCGCATGAAGACAAACATCAATTGGTTTATCATAAAAGTTGTAAACATTCATACTATCCTATATCTTCAAGTTGGCTCATACAAAAATCAAGAAGAATAAACAAAGTAAACAAAAAATGTAGTTTTATTTGATTCATTCACTTGCCATGTTCTTTGACTTCTTTCCATGGTCCATCACACTTCAGATGCTTGGAGCATTACAATTTTAATCCTTAAGCATCTAATGTCACAATGTTTACAACAACTTAATCATCACTGGATTGTTAAAAAATCAGAAGGGTATAAATTTTCTACATAATCAACAACCCAATAACTGTAAAGTTGAGACCATTGCCCCCTTTAATGATTAGAAAGTATCAACCAATAATACATTGTTTAAAACTTCATCCATGTATAAAGCAAGTGCTTAATAATCATCCTTGTGTGATTAAAAAGTATCTACCAATAATACACTGTTTGTAAGCTCATCCAAGTATAAAGCAAGTTCTTAACAGCCATCCTGATATAGCCTTCTTTAATTAAATATTCATTTAGGCCACCACAATACCACACAATCGCACACATGGTATAGCTCTCTTGCACTTATTCTTAGTGATATTACCATACTTTATAGGCACACTTTGCTTCTTAATAATCCACTACAAGTCTTTCCTAGGCCACCTATTCCTCTAAATAGATAAACACGAGAAGGTCCTCTTCATCTCGATCACTGCCTCTGAATTTCCCATTCAGAGTGTAACAAATAAGCTTAATCCCTCTTACAAGATACAATGTACAACTCAAGTAACTCGTTGTATCGAAATGGTTAAACTTCTACACTTTCCGAGCATCCTTTCAGTCCTTACAACAATGTATCAAATAAAGGTACTAGTACCACAATCTACCCAAAGTAGAACCAGATATACCTGGATCAATTCTGAAGTATCTTGCCAACTACCATACAATGTACCATAATCCTTATCTATCTTCAACTTCTAGAAAGCTTCCTATGTTATAATCTAACATAAAACCTTCTATCAACATCATGAAAGAATTGTCAACTTTATATTCTAGTATTTACCATGAAACATGTCAAATTAGCAAATAACTGCTCCAATTTTCTGACCACTTCCATAAATAACTAAAATTCCTTCTTTAATATGCTTAAGATGATTCAATTCTTTAGTTTTCATTTCCAACTATTTTCAACTTTAGGCTTCTCAAACCTCTCACATCCTAACATCGGAATTTGTATACATCTATGACATTCTTTTCTGTATACAATCAGCCATAACACATCCTCATTCAACCACAAAAATACTGTGAACAAAAGGCCTATGTCAGTTTTTTTCTTCAAACAATGTAGTCCAGAAAACGTAGAGATCCACCGACCACCAGTAGGGTTTACCATCTTCTCTACATTCTTTGTCATTTGTCTAAGCTGTTTGCAACTCTGACATAACCAAGAATTTACTAATTACTAAAGATTAGTTATGATGCATATACGTATAACCCTAGCTATGTAAAAGGCTATTCCATTTGCAACACGCCTTATCCTGTCAGCCCCAAGGAGATGAAGTCAAGTCTAGTTACAATGGCATATTCCCTTGTTTGTGTGTGGGTTCAAGAGCACATATTTTGTTAGTCAATGATTGAACTGAGTGGGGTGTAAACTTCAACTACATTTCATGTATTATATGATAATTCTAATCAGTTAGTTATACTGTTACATAACTGATATGCATATAAAATGCCTAACTTTCCATAGTGTCTTAACCCATGCTGATAAAATAAAAGATGACATGTAGAACACTCCAACTTTTTCAGTACCACAGCCATGAGTCCGGATATAAAACTATTTATATTATCAGGTATTAGCGAGCTTAAACCAAATATCATGTATAAGCTAAACCACCAATCATGGATCGCCCGTATGACAGATGCTAAAATGTTGATGCAATCTCTTGAACCGGAGTATTATTAAAAAAAATGTATATGAACGCAAAAATGTCCTATTCCTTTTTCCATCAAACAGCACAAAATCAGTTCATGTTTTCAGGCTCATAGTTTAGAGCTGCCATCAATCTGAAAAGAAACCAGACAACCAAAATAAAACGATAATCCATCCAATCCACACTGAATTACTTAGATAGTGTCTCTAGATCTAGAAACTTCTATTTCATTATCTACCTACGATTAAACCCTATACATGAATCTCAATTATAACTGATATAAACCCTATACATGAATCTCAACACAGAAAAACAAACTAATTCGACTAAATTCAATCGAACAGAAACATCAAATCAAAAACATCATCGAACACCAAAAAAGACGAACAAAGGTAGTGATCCAAATTCGATAGATAGAGAATTAGACAATTTTACCAGTTTTGACAACCGGACAGCTCTTTTTACATTCTTGACGACACTTCTTGGGCTTGCAACGGTCTTCTTTTAGGATGGCGATACGCGTTAACCTATCCGCCATTGATGAAACGATCGAGAAGAGAAACGAAAGCTTGCAGTTCAGAGAAGAAAGAGTGCGGCGCGTGTTGAGAACACGATGACGACTCAAAGGGTAGAAACCCCAGCAGACATATTACGCAGAGTAAATTATTATACTTTTGGTCCCTCTAGTTGCCTATCATTGTCGATTTTAGTCCCCATTTTGATAATTACATTCTGGTCCTTCATACTAACTTCCATTTTAAAAGTATGTTATTCAACTTTGTATTGAATTGTTTAATTGTGCACTAGGTTTGTTACAAATTAGTTAATCTAATGTGCATCACTAGAATTTTGGCCTTACCAGTGTCTCTTGCTTTATAGTTTATACATACATATATATAGAGGAATAGGTTTAGGTGATGAGAAGTTGAGGTTAACGTGAGAAGCGAAAGAAGTGGTTATTAACCATTAAATAAGAAAATGATGCATATTAGGATAAGATGCAACGAAATGTACTGGATCGATTCTCTTCTAAAGCACAATACATGAGGTTAAAAATGATCAATAGTATAGATTCACTTATCATGCTTCTCACGTTAACCTCAACTTCTCACATAATCTTTCGCCTACATATATATATATATAGAGAGAGAGAGAGAGAGGAAGGTTCAAATTGTTGGGTTTTTGTGAGATCCTCGCATCTAACTGACACGATTGATCTGTGTATCTCAAA
>LUCG01091610.1:0-10196 GCA_001633085.1 Carthamus tinctorius | reverse complement strand
TGAATAGTTATCTTTTGATCCGCGTTCGGTTGTAACATGTCTCGTTTATGGTATAGTAGAATGAGGATGTTACAAATGTGGAGCCTTACAATCAATACTCAACTTAAGCTAAGATTTCTTTTTCTAATTGCTGATATTGTAAGTAATTTTAGAGATTTTAATTAGGTTGATTAATCAAAAGAGTTGATAACGAATTTTTAATTTAAACCATATTTTTAAATTATTTTTCGATAAAACTAAAAAGCACAAATACAAATTATAAAGGGAGAATTGCACCTATGTCCTTACAAACTTACAAAACTACACATATATCCTTACAAACTTTTAAACTACATCTATATCCTTACAAAACTTAAGTAATTACACATATATCCTTATACCCATTTTATTTATTTTTAACCNTAATAAAAAATATCTTTAATATAATTTAGATGTTAAATCCCCAATCTACCCTTACCCTTCTAAATCAAAATCAAAATCCATCATAAAACCTTACCCTTCTAAATCAAAATCAACAAAGAGTAAATTGGGAAATTAGGGTTTCTTGTGTAACTTGAGAATGAAAAAGAGAGGGACAAAGAGGAAATTGAGAATTATTAAGGTGAAGAATTATTATGAATAGATGGTTGATCATAACGATGAAGATAAAGAACAAAACAACAAATTCATGCTCTGTTTTGCTTTTTTTAAGGTTTTTCAAGATGCATTAATGGCGGAATTCGTAAAGGGTTTTTATATTTATTAAAAAAATGGGGATTGAAAATAGAGATATAATGTCAGATTTATTGAAATTTGGGGTGGCTTTTGCAATGTCGATTGGTGGAATTATTAAGGTTTTTGTTTGTTTGATTTTTTTTGGGTATCTTTTGTTTATGGTTTTTGGAGATGAATGAATGTGTGTTTAGATTGCAGCAATCGATCATGGGTTTCGAGAAGCGATCATCAAGCATCGAATTCTTTGCATTTTGATCATCTTTCTTTCTCTCTTTTTCATTCTCAATCTGCACTAGAACTCCCAATTTCCTCTTTGTCTCTCTCTCTTTTTTCCCAATTTCCTCTTTGTTGATTTTGATTTAGAAGGGTAAGGTTTGTTGATGGATTTTGATTTTGATTTTAATGGGTAAGGGTAGGTTGGGGATTTAACATCTAAATTATATTAAAGATATTTTTGATTAATTTTAAAATAGTTTAAAATAAATAAAATGGGTATAAGGATATATGTGTAATTACTTATGTTTTGTAAGGATATAGATATAGTTTAAAAGTTTATAAGGATATATGTGTAGTTTTGTAAGTTTGTAAGGACATAGATGCAATTCTCCCAATTATAAAATTTTTTCTACTAGAATTCAAATATCTAAAGTTATAAATAGATAAAATGATAACGTGTCCAAAACTACTCCACAAAAAGATGGTGGGTGGTGAAAAACGATTTAGTTGTTTCCAAACTGTTCGTCACGTGGGAATTCAAAGTTCCTAAAACGCGTCTAGTTGAGTTCGAGCTCAACTCGTTTTTTTTAAGGGTAAGTTAATGTACACATGTTCCAACGGTATCGAGCCTTCTTATGGATAATCCTACTAATCCGCTACGACCGGTCCAACCTATGGCTGAGCCCGACCGGCAGGTTTTTAGGGCCCCTATGGACCAACCCGAACCGGTCCTGAACCCGGCTCCGAAGGACCAAATTCAGAGTCTGGATATCTCAGGAAAGTGTCGCCCGTGGGGTACGAACCTTGGTAGTGTGGCTTTCGCCCCACACACCCAAGGATGTTACCTATCCAACTGAGTTAACCTTCTTTGATTCGAGCTCAACTCGTTTAAGTTTACAAAGCTTGAGCTTAGCTCATTTCGAGTTTATGTATCAAGTTCGACCTTGCTCGTCAAGGATTTAGCAGGCTCGAATTCAACTCGAGCTCATTTTCTTTGTTAGACAAGCCTAAACGAGCCTAAGCTTGACTCATTTATCTGTAAATTCACTTAGATTTTGAATTTACTCATCCCACTTAACTTGAAAACTAACAAGCATTCAAAAATAATATTTGGGAACGGAATCGAATTTATACGTGACGTCGAAGACCTTGTCAAAACTTGAAATCAATGTAACATCCCAGGTCATTTTGGGATGCGTTTGGTAGAAAACATTTTCAGAAAATGGAGTTGAGTTTCATTTTCAGTTTCCTGTGAAAATTTTAGGAAACTCGTTTGGTTGAAATAGTGGAGTTTTCATTTTCCATTTTAGAGAATTAAAAAAAAGCGTTTAGAAAATTTTGGAAAACTACTAAAATCAACTTTCTAATTTACATAAAAATTAGAAAACAGGAAATTTTCATTTTTTTGAAAAAAACTTTTGAAAACTAAGGATGCGTTTACTTCCAGAAAAATTCCAGTTTTTTTTTTGTAAAAAATTCTATGAAAAATGAAAATTTAGAAAACTCGTTTAGTTAGATTAGTTTTCAAAAAATTTCCAAAAAATTTTTCATTTTCATTTTTCAAAACGTTACGTAACTTAGAAAACTACTTTTGGTAGTTTTCCAATTTTTCATTTTCTATAAACTTTTCGTCCACACCCTCGCAGGCGTCTAATAGAATTGAGATAGTGAGATCTATGTAACTCTTGGTGGGACTTGGTGATGAAAAGTTATAATAAATACACAACCAAAAACATTTTCTAATTTTCTAAAAATAGAAAATGAGAACTCCATTATTTCAACTAAACGCGTTTTCTAAAATTTTCATAGAAAATTAAAGATGAAAACTCAACTTCATCAACTTCATTTTTTAAAAACGTTTTCTAGGAAAATAAAAACAGTTTTCCACAACTAAACGCACATAAACCAATCAAAATTTTCATTTTCCTTGGAAAATTTCCACAATCAAACGCATCCTTAGATTTTCAATTTACTCATCCCACTTAACTTGGATACACATGGACTCACGGTTTTAAAACGCGTCTGCTAGAAGACGGATCCAACTACTTATAAGTAAACCTTAATTCTCCTCCCGAACCAATGTAGGATCTCACAATACACTCCCTTGGAATCCCAATGTTCTCGCTGACACACTGGTTTAGTTCCGTCGTTGATGCCATGTCTAACATCTCACTAGATGTTATCCGCTTTATCCACACACTTGGACTCACGGTTTTAAAACACATTTATTAGTGAAGATATTCGGTGCATTATGGTAGCATTTGGTACGCAGACAGGACTGGATAGGACAGAATTGGACAACACTGAACATGACAGGACAAGGGAGTGGGATAGGACTGGACGAGACTGGACAGAACAAGTGTTTGTTTCTTGTTTGGTATGCCTAGGACTGGACATGACAGAACTAGACAAGTTCTATAGAAAAACTATTTGATGATTTTATATGTCACATAATAGTTATAATTAACATAAAAAGAACTCACTAACTTATAAAAAAACTATTTGATGATTAATCAAAAGAGTTGATAACGAATTTTTAATTTAAACCATATTTTTAAATTATTTTTCGATAAAATTAAAAAGCACAAATACAAATTATAAAATTTTTTCTACTAAAATTCAAATATCTAAAGTTATAAATAGATAAAATGATAACGTGTCCAAAACTAGTCCACAAAAAGATGGTGGGTGGTGAAAAACAAATGAGTTGTTTCCAAAGTGTTCGTCACGTGGGAATTCAAAGTTCTTACTTTACTGAAGGGTGTAAACGCGTCGAGTCGAGTTCGAGCTCAACTCGTTTTTTTAACGGTAAGTTAACACACACATACATTCTAAGGGTATTGGGTCTTCTTGCAGACAATCCTACTAATCCGCTACGACCCGGTCCAACCTATGGTTGAACCCGATCGACAGGTTTTTAGGGGCCTATGGACCAACTTGAACTGGTTCCGAACCCGGCTCCGAAGGACCAAATCCAGAGTCTGGATATCTCAGGAAAGTGTCGCCCGTGGGATTCGAACCCTGGTACTGTGGCTTTCGCCCCACACCCCCCAAGGATGTTACCTATCCAACTGTGCTAACCCCCTCTGATTCGAGCTCAACTCGTTTAAGTTTACAAAGCTTGAGCTTAGCTCTTTTCGAGTTTATGTATCAAGTTCGACCTCGCTCGTCAAGGATTTAGCAGGCTCGAACTCGACTCGGGCTCAATTTCTTTGTTAGACAAGCCTAAACGAGCCTAAGCTCGACTCATTTATCTGTAAAAGATTGTTTAATTTTTTCTTTCTTATTTATATGATTATCGTATTTATTATTTATTGTTTAATGTACATATATTTATATCATATATTAATTAGGCTCGTTTAGGCTTGCGAGCCTAATCAAGCTCAGTTATAAAGTCTCGAGCTTGGGCTCGTTTATTAAACGAGCTTAAAAATTAAGCTCGAGTTCGGACTCGTTTAACTCAAACTCGATTTGAGCTTTTAATGAGTCGATCCTGAGTGGCTCATGAGCATTTCGGCTCATTTATAGTACCCTAATTCTTATATAAATAACAAATCAAAATAAATATTGTTTTATCAAACATTAAATTATAATTAGTTTATAAATTTTGCTTCTTAAACAGTTAAACTCGACTGACATTCGAACCCTTGCATAATACCATTATTCCCAGATCGTTCGTCAGTTTTTTAAATTAAAATGTTTATTGCAACCTTAAGAACAAATATCAATAAAAGTTACAAGTATTTTTCCATTAATTATTATAAATTTCTTTCCTACAAATATAATAGACATGGTTTATCAAAACATGTCTAATCCAGCTGTAATGTAACATCTTGGGAGTCAGTGAATGGTATTCCTGACTGCCCGGGTTTGAACCCTGTGATGAACATGTGACGATATCCAGATCATGGGTCTGCTACATTATGGTACCCTTGATTGGGCTGGGTCGTGGTCGACAGGGCTTGGTCGAGTGCCCTTAGATCCGGATACCCCGGCAACGTGTGTGTTAGCTTGCCGTCCAAGAAAATAAAATAAAAAAGTAGATCTGGTTTGTTGTATTCGATTCAAGATTTCAATTTGAATCATCAATCGTGAAAGCATTCTCTCTTCAACTTCAACAATAACGAAAAATCCATAACTTTTTATGCCAAATATCAAAAGCAATATCAATATAATTGAAATTAAGTGATAGCAATCACAAAAAAAGTCATGGTATTTTCGAAGTCTATTACCATCCACAAGTTAGTGTACAAGACTACAAAATTAGTGTTATCATTATAACGTCGGTGGATGAGAGGTATGGTCGGTCGAAAGATCTTCAAAACGCTTATTCGAAACCACAAATTAGTTATTTTTTATTTCTCATGATAAACATCATAATTTGATTTATAAGTTTCGCTTCATTTAACATATCTTTTGTTGTTGCTACTAAAATAAATCGTTTTTATTTCGATGGAAAATTTGTGATTAGATATATCTTTGATGAGAATGCTTGATAATCTAAAGTGGTTAAAATGTGGTGTAATGAAGATAAAATGATATTTATAGATTACAATAAACATTATTAACTTTCTGTAGTAAATGACTTGAAGACGGAGAATACAGTTAGCGTTTTAAGTCTATATATAGATAAGGAAGTTGTGAACTTCGTATTGTATATCATATGCAACATAAAACCAGAGCCCTCGCTTGTTTCTTTCAATATTTGACACCAACATCAACAAAATGTACCTCACATTGTCGTTTTTTCTCTTTTCCTTTCTTTCCTTTTCTGTTTTGGTCTTATTTCTTTTCAAATCACGTCCGTCTTCTTCAAAAACCCACAAAAATCTACCACCATCTCCACCAAGATTACCATTAATAGGAAATCTACATCAACTCGGTTCGAGCCCACATCGTGCTCTTCAAGCCATGGCTCAAACTTATGGTCAACTCATGTTGCTTCGCCTAGGCTGTGTGCCAGTACTTGTAGCCTCTTCGGCTGATGCAGCTCGAGAGATTATGAAAACCCATGATTTAATATTTTCAAATAGACCAAAAGTAAACATCCCTAATAGACTTAGTTATGGCTCGAGTGACATAACTTTTTCTCAATATGGGGAATATTGGAGGGAAGCAAAGGCCATTGCAATTTCCCATCTTTTATCTAACAAAAGGGTTCAATCATACCAACAAGTTCGAAAAGAAGAGGCATCTCTTTTGATTAGAAAGATTCAAGAAACCCATGAGTCAATGGTTAATTTGAGTGAGTTGCTCATTACACTTACAAACAATGTTATTTGTAGGTTGGTTTTGGGGAGGACATATGAAGGGAAGAAGTTTAACATCTTGTTAGAAAACTTTTTTGAGTTGTTGGGATGCTTTAGTGTCGGGAGTTATATTCCGTCATTGATGTGGGTGGACCGGTTGAGCGGATTAGAGCAGAGAGCTGATGACGTTGCTAAAGAATTTGATGAGTTTCTTGAGGGTGTTATCGAGGAACATCTAAGCAAGAATGTGGCTGACGACAAGGGTCAAGATATTGTTGACATCTTATTAGAAATTCAAAGAACTAAAACAACGGGGTTTCATTTTGAAAGAGACTTGATAAAGGCTATCACCATGGTAAACTTCCCTTTATTTTTCTAAATCTAGCATTTGCATATTTTTACACTTTTTAAGGTACAATTGATCTTATAGTTTAACAACGAAATTACACATCATTTGCAATACACACGATTTTGTTGGCGAACTTAAGAGTTTAACACCACACTTTTTTGAAACTAAATGCATCTTCTTTTCTTGATTTCTTATAGGATGTATTTGCCGGTGGAACTTATACTACATTCACAAATCTTGAGTGGGCAATGACCGAGCTATTAAGACACCCACAAACAATGAAAAAGCTACAACAAGAGACACGAGAAATAGGCCAAGGAAGATCAATGATCAGTGAAGACGACTTAGACAAAATGCCCTACCTAAAATCCATCCTCAAGGAAACCCTACGACTACACCCTCCACTCCCGTTGCTTATTCCTCATGAATCAACTCAAGATGTCAAAGTACTTGGCTATGACATAGCAGCAGGCACACAAGTGATCGTCAATGCATGGGCAATAGGAAGAGATAGCTCAACGTGGACAGATCCTAATGAGTTTCAACCAAAAAGGTTCTTAAATAGTCCTATTGATTATAAAGGATTTCATTTTGAGTTAATACCATTTGGTGTAGGACGACGAGGGTGTCCTGGCATTCACTTCGCCATGGTTATTAACGAGCTTGTTTTGGCTAACTTGGTGTATAAGTTTGATTTCGCCTTGGCTAGAAGAGAAAGTTTGGACATGAGTGAGACCCTTGGTCTTACTGCTCATAAGAAATATCCTCTACTTGTTACAATAACTTCTTATAGATAGAGGAGGTATTAAGATGTATTTTTATCTTCTATGTTTTATGCAATAAATATTAAAAAAATACATTTGAATAAGTTATAAAAACTGTGTTAATTAATAATCATAAATATTCAAAAAAAAAAAGTTTCACAAAACTCAATGTGTTTATAATTTATTTCTATGATATATTTTATCTATATATTTCCCATTTACTTTTTGTTTAGAGTAAATATCAACTTTAGTTTGAATTAGGGGAGGACCTACCGGTTCCTCTACACCAACTTATTTGATTTTTATGGTAGATTTGTCTTTGAGGTATGAAAGGTGCATACGCTAAACTTTAAGGGTGTTTGGATATCTAAAATACAAGAATAACAATCAAAAAACCAAAAAGCCCCTTCAAAATTAACCACAAAGCTTCACAAAAAGTTCTTCTACATTAACCAAGACACTTAAAAAATCTCTTGAAAAGATAGAATTCAGCTAAAAACACATGGCATGACTTTGTAAGCATTTGATCCAACCTATTTGGAAAATAATTGGTGTCACCGTTAGTCAATGATTTTGGACAAAAAAGGTTGACACCGACAACCCAACCGGTCCACAATCGTTTGCCAATTCCGTAATATGGAGGGAAGGGAGCATACCTGCCAATTATAGTAAATGATTTGAAAATTTGCATCACTTAATTATCCTTAATTGATTTATTTGAAAACATTATGCATATAAGGATTGGTAACAAATAAAAAGGCTACATATCTTGAGAAATTAAGAATGGAAGGTTCAAATATTAATCATCAAATAATTCATTTGAAGATGCATTATGCATATGTATCCCATATAAATAATCTGTAACAACGGTTCATATATGCATCTTCAGATAAAAATTTACAGTAATCCACATTTGAACCATCGCCTTTTAGCTTCTCACGATATTTCGCCTTATTATTTGAACATACCATTATTCATATAATATCTAAATTTGAAATATACACATTATACTAATCGTCAAATGTCATACTTTACATATTTAGTATAGTAGTCCTTTTAGATAAAACATAGACGTATTGAAATTAACTTTTACTGTTATCAAACGTTTGTCACTTGTCAATGACCAAAAATGTATACTGATGTCATCGTTAACGTATCGATTTTTTACTTTATCTGTATTCATTTGTACATCCTCACGCATGTAGTAAGATTATTGGAATCCACTTTCACTGTCAATCAACAGTCAAATGACCAAAAATATACATTAATGTCATCGTTATCGTACCGGTTTGTTATTCTGCTTGTATTCTTCTGTACATCCTTGTGCAAAGAGTTAAATTCAAGTATATATATACACATCTCTATCACTCATAACCTACTTTTACTTGTTGTTTGGCTTGATTTCGTTACACTTGTTCCATTTTTTAAATGGTAATGTTTACTTAATCAAAATGCAAAGAAGTTTATTTTAATACTATTTAATGTAACAAAATATATTCTTGTTAACCCCAATGGGGCAGCCTACTGGTTAAGGCTTGGTGTTGGGGAAAAACCCATCCAAGTTCAAATCCGGGGGTGAGCAACCAGGGGCCACTAAGTATTAATTCCAGGGGAACATGCTTTAGCTCTCGGTAAAAATTACCAAGGATGTAGCCTGGCCAAACCCAGGTGAACCTTATAAAAAAATATATTCTTGTTTCAACAAAATCAATTTCTATTTAATTTTAGAGTAAACTCTAATTTTGGTTCCCGTAGTTTATTGAAATCTTTAAAAGCGGGACCTAAACTTTAATAACTCTAAAAACTGTACTTGTGGTTCTCATTTTGCTTTGAAAATAGTCCATCATCNATTTTTGTCCATTTGATACCTTTTCTTTTAACTAGGCTAGGCCCATTAAACATTTAATTGAGATGCAATCAAACCTTCAATCAAATACAGAAAACCTTCATCAAATATAAAAAAACTTTGATTAAACCTTCAATCAAATCGAGATGCAGAAAACCTTCATCACACCTTCGATCAAATACATAAAACCTTCGATTGAACCTTCAATCAAAACGAGATGCAGAAATCCTTCATCAAACCTACGATATGCAGAATCGAGATGCGGACTGAGACCTTCAATCAAACCTTAGATCAAATGGAGATGCAGAACATCTTCAATCAAACCTTCGAGATGCGAATCAAGACCTTCGATCACAGATTTGTGAGAGATGATACGAATAAGAGGGTGACAGGGATCAAAAATATGCAAAAATGCGAATTGAGATGAACAAGACAGTGACGCGAATCGATCAAAGATTTGAAGAATGCGAATCAAGATGCTCAAATATTTTATTATAACAAAAGAAAAATTCACAATGAATTGCATTACCATAAAACATTGTCCTAATTCTTCCATTAAATTTTCAATCAAAACACTTATGTATGAGGATGCTTGTGATTACTTTGGAGGAAAACAAAACAAACAATCATATGATGGGAAAACACATCTTTCGATTCCATGAAATGGTGTCCTAATGGTATAAATTTGAACATAACATGGGTTATCAAATATTACATGATTTCAACAGATATTCGATGATTATCATGAAGCTATGACAAAAATACCCTTACCACTAACATAAGAAGACTTCATATCATTCATTAGATTTCACTTGCACAAAAATACCCCTACCACTAACATAAAAGACTAATAATGAAACCTACTATAAAATTTGATATAAGCAGTAAATTTATTTTGACAAATAACACCAAACAGTATTATCATATGTACTCTTTTTTATGATAAAAATAGGATTAAATCATACATTAAAAATGCAAAAATAAGTTTTGATATTGAGGGGTGGGTTCAAATGTGAACCACTTTTTGGTTGTGAACGTGAGGACAGCCGAGAGCGCGA
>LUCG01091604.1:0-13233 GCA_001633085.1 Carthamus tinctorius | reverse complement strand
TGGTGCTAATGGTTTCGTGTTGTATGACTGATTGTCTTCAGAGAGTACTTAGCATTGATCAGACCTGCCAGTCCCTGATCAGGATCAGGGAGACAAGCTGTCACTGATGCCTTAAGTGGACTGATGTCTTAAGTGGTGAAACTGTTAATGAGTAAGATCGTTGCAGTTTCTAAGACATCTAAACTTTGCTAAGTAAGGGAAGTTACTTGTGATAGGATCATTGGTATTTCATCAGGTCATAGAGGAGCTGGATCAACATTTACTTTCTTTTCTTCATAAAACGTAATAGTTCAAATACAAATTTTGATACAATCTAATGAGATTGATATCACTATCAACAATATTATTGAAGATGATTAGTTTAGAAAATGAGTTGGTGAATCACTTTTACACAAGAAAAATGAAAAAACTAATAGTACCTGACAATGTCGAGTAATCGTGTTTAAATCACGCACGCATCAATGCAGATTTTGACTGGAATTACGATAAACAAATTTTAAAATTAAGGAATTGTTGATCAAGGAGAAAAAAAGTACTAAAAGAAACAAATAAGCTACTAAAGAAAAGTGGGAGACACTCTTGAAAGAAAAATAGATTCTAAAATACTTTTATGTTTTCTTTTTGTAAAACTTTTTTTTTGGGAAGGGTGTCCGGGCCAAAGCTNTTGAGGGCTAAACATGGCCCCACTTAAATGTCCTCAGGCATGCGTACGGGAAGGCTCAAACTTGGTTAGGGCGTTATGAACCCCCTGAACGATAACCAATCCGCCACAGCACTGGAAGACATTCTATTGATGCAATTTTTTCTATTAATAAGTATAAACACATTCTATTTTATTTAATCATGTGGTATCACATTATTTTTTACATGTGATAATAATTTGTCAAAGGATTACATTATTTGGTTCTTAATATGTTTTTATAATGACTTTGATGTTAATACACATATTTGATGATGTAAATTATAATGCTTAAGTAATTGTTTTTATAATTACTAATTGTATGAGAATCGAAATGAATGTATGTTAATCATTTATTACAATTTAGCTTTATATTGCTACTGAAATATAGGTAGGCCAAATGTAAGTCTAAATATTGCTAAACTATCTAATAATTTTTTGTTAACATAAATTTTTAACATGCGCAACGCACGATGTCGAATACTAGTGTAGCTAAGATGAACTTCATTGCATTTTGATGCCCATAAGTGTGACAGTGGTGTCACACTTCAAATCATAGAATATCTTGATGCCTGCGATAGTAAATGAAAGCATATAGAACATATCGACATATATGTATGACAGAACGAGCATCATTTTTGAAGTATAGGTAAATAAACGTTTATCGATATGCAACAGACAAAATCCTTGTAGTTAACT
The DNA here is from genome assembly GCA_001633085.1 of Carthamus tinctorius. Lineage (NCBI taxonomy): Eukaryota > Viridiplantae > Streptophyta > Magnoliopsida > Asterales > Asteraceae > Carthamus > Carthamus tinctorius. Next base: position 11,855 of record LUCG01091604.1, on the reverse strand, counting down.
TGACAAAGTAAATACAAAACGGATCCTCCAAACTCGACCTTCTCTTGACCAAAGAAACGGCTAATATCAGACAACAACAGTCATCAAATTATGCTTTAAGACATGCACTTTGAATAAAAAAAAAGCACCTCTTAACGTATAATTTGCACGACTGGTAATTTACATTTTGGACCTCAAGGACTTCTAGTAGTTTAAGTTTACATATCTAAATGTAAAAGCTTACAGAAAGCAATTATGGGCTTAATTTTCTACAACTTCTACCATCTTGGCATCTTATATGTCCCCTTCCTCATTTGTAGCCTGAAAATTGACCAATTTTTGCATCCCATGAGTAAATATTTCATTTTTTACTTTCATGAATTGCAAAATATAGATCAAAAATCATGGTTTTCTCATACCAATGGTTTTCTTGCAGTGAAGAACTGCTTCATAAATCGAATTCTCAGAATCGCAAGATCTTCGCCAATTATCTGGAGCATACACTTGGCAGGATTGTGGCCAGTTATCCGAACCACCGTATGCTTCACTCATTCTGGGAGACGATGGGCCCACAAATCCCAAAATCTTGGTGGTCTCGGAGTCGCACGATCTTCGCCAATTCTCGACAGAATACGATTCACTGGAAAAAGTGACCACCGTTGGCCCTCCTGAATCACACCTTCCTCTTCTCATTCTGAGCCAAATCAACCGAACCAAATTCAAATACTTCTGAACGACTCTTTTGGGCAATCTTCTGTACCTTCTGAATGATAAAGAGCGGCTTCTGCGATAAGAATGGACGTTTTCTTGGATGGCTGATGATGATGACACTGGTGAAGCTGGAGTCGAGTTGGAACCAACGTTCGATGGCTTCAGAAAGAGGGGAACCAGAAAGCCGTTAGAGATGAGTTCATCTGCATGAACTGAAGGCTGCAATGCTGGGAGATCAAAGTCGAAATCTTGATGAAAAACAAGAAATCTTTTGGAAGCAGAGAGCTTAGGGTCCATTTCGATGAAGTTAGATTCATCAAAAGAGAATCTTAAAGACCCTTTTGGGCTTTCAAAAGATGGTTTTAGGTTCACTAACCAACTGTAGGAGAAGCTCTCAATAGATAGTGATTCTGAAGCTTCCATGGAGGATAAGTAAATGTCTACAGGGATATGTTTATCAAATTCTTTGTGGTGTGCATACATATGTATGTATATATATATAACATATATGGAGAGAGAGAGAGAGAGAGAGAGATCATACATTTGCATGTAAAGACATCATCATTGTGGTCCTTCATGCTGCTATAGATAACATATAATTATGAGTAAAATAAGGGAAGAAAAGAAGAAGAATAGACAGAAATGTGAACCCCACATGATGTAATGTTGCATGTTATGTTTAATAATAAAGCAGGGCATGGACATTAAGAGACCAGGTTCAGTTTATAAAAGCAACATTAAAAACTGCATTCACAGACTTCCCTCCCTCATTTCTGCAAAGTCAAGAAGCCTATGTAAGATTTTATTATAAATCGTTTATGAAAATTTGTACACAAATGGTTACATATATTCAACTGTTTTACTTTTTTCATGGAAACACAGGGATCTTTAGAGAAAATTCACTATGCAAAAGTTTATTACAATCACACAGTGTGATTTTAATAAACTTTTTTGTGATGTTCTCTTGTTGTAAAGCATAGAAACACAATTTTTTTTTGCAGAGTGTGGAACTAAAAGTGATTTGAGAGTTTAGTTTGTGTGGAAAAAACAACCGCTTTTCTATACTTTACAACACAAAAAAGAGTTAAATACTTTTGTTGTTTCACATATGAGGGACAGAATTCTCAAAAAACAACTTTTACTAGGTTAATGATTTGTATTTAATGCTTCATAAATATGGTACTCTTAAAATTAGTTTTACTTAAATGTTTTATAAGATAGCATAGATTAGAAAGTCCTTATGCAAGAGTGAAAGCTTAAATAAATTAAGTAGAAACGTCTGAGATAAAGCGAGAAACTGAACACGTAAGACGTAAACTAATCCATTCACTATCACAGGTATGCAAGACCTAATTTTGAGTTACAAAGTTGGCTATGAAAACGTAACAAAGTAAAAGTATTATCAAATATCGAAGGGTACACCCATCAAAAAAGCTATATTAAGAAACTATCAAACATGAATTTCGGCATTATTTGGCTGCCCCATGCCCTAAATGGTAATACGTTAAAGGTCGGGGATTCGAATCCCATTTCCCGTCTTTCACGAAGAGAAAACAAACTTTGCCAGGGCCAAAGGGGATAGTTGTCCTTAAACAATTGTATTGGTAAGACTCCAAATAAAAAACAAAGATAAGAAGTAAAGTGTCTAGGGGGACAACTCAACATATATGGCATGAAACAATGATACTTGTCACATGAAGTTGTATAATATAAAGAAACATGCATGCTTATATTAAAATAAGAAGGTCCTTAATATTCTATATACTTCTCTAAGTAATCAATTATTATATCTTCTGCTGTGGTGCATCCAATTATAAATTGGTTAAATGGTCCTAGTGGACCAAAGCTGCTTTGGAAGTCTTGGAAAGGTAGTCCTTGGGAAGGTGGACCAACTCAAACCGAGCTAACCAAGTACATCCCACTTGGAGGTGTAGTTCAACGGATCATAGATGTATGCATACCTGACCTCTAGTCTAAAAAGTAGAACAGTTGTTTCCATAAAGACCCACGGCTTTTGGAAAAGTTTACATGAGAAATAAATCTGATCTCCAATTCTCAAAAAGGTTGTCAAAGTTTGACAAATAAAAAAGAAGGGAAAGCGGAAAAGTTCAAAAGGGAATATCTTGAAAATAAGAACTTGGGGTCATTTACCAAACGCTTACCAGCAAGAGTCCCCACCAGCCTCACATACCTTATCGGGTAACAATCTCAATCATCAAAATCGATTCTTGGCAAAATGTCTTTTACCCGGTAAGAGTCTTCTCCCTCACTTACCGGATAAGATTTTCAGTTCTTGCTATACCACTTACCGGATAAGATTCTCGGTCCTTGTCATACTCACACGGTTTGGTAAGTGACACCCAATAAGCATCGTCTAGTAAATGGCCCTTAACGCTAGAAGATATTAAGCAACAACACAAAAACAAAAATAGGTAAATGAAACAGAGCAAAGACTTGAAAAACTACCCACCCCCTAGTCTAAACTATGCCCCTATCAACCTATCCAACAACCCTCTACCTCTCCAACTTCTTTCCTCTTGTTTATGATAGCTATGGGTCCCCAACCCTAACTCGTAAGCCTATGGCTCCAAGAACTCCTATAAGAGATCATGTCCTAGAAATTTTTTGTCAATACAAGTTACCGAACATAGGCACTCAGGTGGGTTCGGAACTCTTAATCTCAAAGTGGTACCAAAGAAAGAAGATATCTTAAAGCTTAGTAATGTGTCGACTAGTAAGTCACTTTCCATGAAAGTAGATGAGCAGGGAAACAGAAAAGACAATGAAGGTTAAGATAGGAGTTTTTTTATGGGTGTGGTAACAACTAACAGATAAATGGTCCTGTGTCCTTGCATGATAAACTGGATTCTACAAACACTAGATATTTGACAAGTTGGTGTTCTTAATATTTGCTCATTTGTTATTGGGTATTCATATAGTTAGTTTTTCTGCACCACAAGATGATAATTTGGTAGGGTGGGGGAGAAAATCCTGCATGCAACCATATATGAGCAATACCAAACTAAATATAGATTTTGTGCAAAATCTAAAGAAGAAAATATCATAAATTCTACTGGACTGAGAGTTTTAGGCATTTACATCCACCAGTAATCTGAGTGGTGGGTGGTTTACAGCTTCCTAAGGTATTCAGTGCCAAAAAGACAGTAGTGTTCTTCAAAGAATTATTCCCAATCAAACTAAACAAACAAAAATAGCCGACATTGGTCCCCAATCGTTGTCGGGGACAGAAGTGGACATGAAGCAACGAAACTAGGGCAGAAACCATAGCCAGAAAGGGACTTTGAAACCAACTAAATGGTCCCCTTTTGATATCCTTCTTTGAGGACAAAAAAGACACTTGTTAGAATATGTAGACACTCAAAAGCAACTATCTTCTCAAACAGGGGTTTCTAATTTGTGCAGAGCATATCAATTTGCAAGGATAAGTTATCAAATTGACAGAATGACTAAGATGTAATGATCAAGCCATTTAGGATCTAGCTACAGAAGAGATGGCATATGGCTTTGTAGCATACAGCAGACCTTTCTGGAGTAAAGGTTTCCCTAATAAATCAAAGAAAATGCATCATTGATTTCTCGCATGAAAAATATGAAAACCGCTCTTCATGAACAAAACCAATCATAAGATAGAAAGGGATTGTTTAAGAACATATAACATATCAATTTGCAAGAAGAAGTAATCAAATTGACAGACGGACTCGACCATCATAATCATGCAGTTAAGGGTCAAATTAGAGAATATATCTATAATCAGGGATACAAATGAAAGTCTCTTAAGCATCCTAAATTCCTTTCAACAAATTTGTAAGACCTAATAAATAAACTATCCAACTTAAAAAACCTAAAGCTAGATATTGTCTGGAAGGGACCCTTGATAGTTCTACACCCCAGATCATATACATAATTAAGATGGTTATCAAATTATGAAACAGCAATGTGTTCGTTACTTCGTTATAAGTTTTACTTTTACTATATAGACATCCAATTTGTAGGACCTGATATTATATGATCATCCCAATAAGTACCCAACTTCAATAAAACTATAGGTAGTAATATTTGGAAGTCCCCTTGATAGTTCATACACCCCAAATCATATACATGCTTAAGACGGATCTCAACTTTTGAACAGCAAAGTGTTCGTCATCAGCTTTCTTTAATATTCATTTACACAGATCAATATCGAATTTGGCAACAAATGTTGTAAGAGAATGACCCTATACTATGTCAATAACTGAATGAACATCTAACTGGATCAATAAAAGGAAAACAACAGTATGCTTATACAAAATTTGAAAAGGAATAGCAACTGGGACCTGAGGAACATCACCTCATAAGATCTACAAATACAAAGGCATTCCAAAGGCTGTGTAACAGCATGGACGGCAATAAGTTTCTTGACCGTGCAAAAACAGTACCCATTACGATCCCTAGGAATACAAGGGGCAGCATTCTCTGCAAATTGAAATGTGCCAAGGCAAAAGCTAATGAACTCACCAAAATTGAGCACCATACGGGCATGTACCTCGTCAAGGAAGGGAGAAGAAACCCTCGAAAGACGATCTCCTCCCAGATAGGGGCACAAACCGAAACCACTATGGCATAAAGCACCATTGCCATTGGATCTCGTGCAACGATTGACTGCTCGACATTTGAGATCGTGACAGGAGTAGGGGGAGGCATGGGCAACAAATTCAGGTTAACCTGTGAGAGCCGGTTGACCAAAGGGAACATAAGGCATCCCAAGCCAACATCAAATTGCCAGTTTCCTTCAAAGCTAAACCTGAACCAATCAGGTGAAAGGGGACGAAACCTTGTGAGGCAAAGCTTGAGGATCGCAATCCCAGCAATACCCTCCACCACGTCTGTTAAAAGGCTGTACAACGCTTGTCCTCTGTACGTTAGGGACTCCTTTCTGAAACCCGCCGTGTGAGCTACAAATGGTATCATCCAAGATCCAACCAGCCAAAATGAGGCAATCCAGAAGAGCATTACCTGCATTGTCAAAAGTTATAATGTATAACATTGATGCATGCTGTTTCTTGTAACAAATACTAAATTCTTGAGCTTCCAACGTTCACGCCATGTTGTTCGTTAACCTTTATACTACCCTTTTGCCCTAGGCAATTAAATTTCAAGCAGCATAAAAGATAACTGACATTACCAATCAACATAGCTACATACATGTCTTGTTATTATGAAAGCCAAACATCCAAATTGAGGTTTTCTACCAGGTAAAGAATAAGCATGAGCATAAACCAAAGGGTCATATGCCCAGCGGAACCCGGGTTACTGGTAAATCCTGGCTTCCCAGGAGGTGAAAGGGAGTATTTGCCATATATAAATATTAGTTTTAAAAATTGCATAAGCGCATCTGCAATCATACTCCCTACATTTAAGTTAAGGTAGGGAGGTATTTTTGCCTAAAACTTAGTGTAAGGAGTATTTTTTTTAATGGTGCGACCGTGCGACTCCAATCCAGTTCTCTACATTAAAATTATACATTATGTAGGTCATATTTTGTTTAATGTTAATAGATATAACTTACCTTTCTAACTATTTGTAAAACAAATAATAATAATAAACTAGTGTAAATATTTTTTAAGGAGCTCCCTACATGTAGGGAGTGATTGGAGTGATGTTCTTTTGGTTACGGCTCCCTACAAGAGTTGAAATGGAAGGTTTATTTTAAAAAAACACATTGAAATGTACAAAATCACATTATATAATAAGATAGTGTTCTGACCATGAATATTGCAGGTGTTATTTAAGGGGAAAGGTGGACAGGGGTGCAAAGTTATCTTCTGAGCCAGAATCGAGGCAAGGTGCGTGCATGCCTAACCAAACAAGGCATGCCTCTTCCAAAAAATTCACACACAAATGATGACACAATATACCATTTCATGTTTTCACAAATATTATAAAGTGTCATAATTTAAAAACTTCAATAATGACCTAGTTTTTTATACAGTGGCAAAGATTGAAAAACTTAAATTAGTAAATCATTATTTCTTTTTAAAGAAAATAGTAAATAAAATAAAATGAACCTAAGTGCAATTTGATGTATTATATTACAAAATAAACCCACTCGCATGGTATCACTGGTACTCATTATATCATATTATGGTTATAAACAATGTCCTAAAAGTCTTTAAGCAAGCAGCTAGGCAGAGACAAGTAGTAGATTTTCCTGACTTTGGCATAATTTTCTAACTGAATGCCTAAAAGTTTAGGAGAGAAATGACATTTAAGCATCTTATGCAATATTGTTCAGAATTAAGTTTGTGGGACAAATTGAGTTTAAACAAAATTTCCCAAATTAGGCCAAAAGGGGCCCCAAACTCTCTACTATATAGAATTTATTTGACTCGCCTGAGCAAAGCACCATAAAAAAGGACCAACAATACAATCAATTGCTTGTCATTTCCTCGCTGTACAATTTTTCCCAAATGACCACCTACAGGGTTCGTTATCTTGAAATTTCTTTACCAAATGTAATCTTTTACGTTCGGGATTCTTTTTCGTTCATTGGAGAGACCATTGAGCAAATTGAGGTGTCTAGGGTTTCTGGCTTTAGAAATCTAGTCTCCAACCAGAACCAACTTTTTATGTTACTTGGCAAGTGAGTATCATTTCCTTGTGTGTAATTGTCCAATAAACTGGCCCTAACAAAGTGCTGAAAGTATCAACCTAGAGATCTCATAACAGTAAATGTAGTGTACTTAACAATTGAGACTATCGCATGCAGCCTTCGTAATGGCTTATCCCTACAAGAAATGCCAAGTTCTCTTTTCTTCTTGTTCTAGACTGCATTTCTCTGAATAGGCACATAGATTCCCACTATCTTACACAAAGTATCAGCACCCCATCCAAGATTTTGCCAAGAACAATGTTACCTTCCCTTGGCCCTTTTACATCTCATGGCCATAACCAACAACCTTTACTACAAGAAAACATTCCATTTTGCATTTAGAAAGGGATTTTCAAATGACTTATTTTTATGGACTATTCTAGTTATATGATGGTTTCAGGTGACTGCAAAGATGAACTCATAAAGAATATAGTAATAAGTACAAAGAGCTGCACCTGCAAAATTGTCTTGGCTGTCCATGGCACGGTCCATGGTTTTGAGCTAAACGTGGCATCTGCAACCTGAAAATAGAATGCAAGTATATCAACAATATGGAACATACTATTTACCACTTTGATTACCACTTCTTAACCCTGTCAAATTACTATATTAGAAAGACATAAAATACAATTTACCACTACATGATGGATGTATCAGAAGAAAACAGATTGAGAAAAAAAAAAACATTTCTCTGAAAACTTTTGACATAAAAAGCATAAATGATAAAAGAAGATACTAAAATTGTGATTGTCAGCTGAAAGGGTAAACAGCACACAGGTCTCTCACCCACCTTCCAACTTCGACTTTCAGTGTATATAGTTGTCCTGTGCATGACACCACTGCATAACTACTAATCCATTAAGTCTATCTAAATTACGTGATTCTCCAATATCTATGACAAGCATATATTTCCTTAACTGACAAAATGAACTGCCATAAAGCAGACACATGATAACATAGAGTACTGACAGCAAGAACCTTTTTCACTAATCCATTTTTCTTTTGTTAATCCCTATTTCTGATTGTTCATCCCCTTGATGGATGCACATGTGCACAAGAGATTAAATACACATATACCCCAAGTAGGTCAATTTTATTCAACTAATACTTTTACCATCAGCAGCCCTTTATCTTGAGCTGGTCATGGTCATAAATGTAGCTTTTCCTCATAACTGAAACAATATTTTTCAGGGCCCCAAAAGGCAATAAACCATGACTTCACCCATACGTTCACTGTACAATGTTATCAGTTATTCTCTCTTTTTTTTGGAAGACTACTATTCAGTTATTCTCTCTTTTTTTTGGAAGGGTGTCCGGGCCAAAGCCCGACTAATCCCCGGCAATTTTGGGGGCTAAACATGGCCACACTTAAATGTCCCAAGGCATGCGCACGGGAAGGCTCGAACTCGGTTAGGGAACTATGAACCCCCCGAGCAATAACCAATAAGGTTATTTCTATTTGTTATATCATACCATACTTTGCCATGATCCAACAGGTATAAAGTCAGTAACCTAAAGCATTCTTCCAATCAAACTTTGCTCTCCCCAACACATATACGTGCTTTACTCTTGAACTATGCAAGTGAGATTATATATATCCGGATTGCGAGTGATTTTAAGACATGTGGCCCTCATTTATCCTTTTGTGTCTTTTCTCTTATAGTTGCTTTATCTATGTTGAATTTCAGAGAATTGGGAGTGAGAAAAGATGGTACTTGATGACCCACCTTGATAAATTTTCTTTAAGGTTATGATTTATGAACCACTCTGCTGCCGGCTGTACTACAACAACAATATTATCAGCAAGGGGCCAAGGCCAAGGGCTACCAAGAAAATCCTATTGATTGGCATCTAATTCTGTCTGCTTTTAGCTAATTTATTTTCACAATAGATAACATCATTGAATCCCTGCCAATCCAGATATTGGTGTCAAATAATGTGATTGATAGGCAAAAGTATGTTCCTTGATGTCAACTGAAGTACTGAGGAAGGCACTAGATAAGTAAAATAACCACCTTTCTGAAGTTTAAAATCCAATCATGCTCCACATTTGGCTGTTTTCTTTCTGGTTCTACCATTTCTCCTGGCAATATATCTTGTGAAGTCTGGGAGACGGAATATTCCAAAGAAGATTCGTCATGCTTAAAGCATGAAAATCTCCAATTCTACAGGTTAACATAAAAACCAATCAGGTCAGAGAAACAAAAATCTTAAAAAAGCGGTGCCCATTGTTTGTGTTTCAAGAATGATAGAGAAACTTAAACAAACAGAAAACGTATTCATTCTGCGTTATGTTGTTTATCAAAAGGTAAAATAAGGAAAGCATGATAAATAAGGTTAAAATCATATCAATAGACATGTAATTCACTCATATACACAGTTTCTGAATTTCCAGTAGTATCTAACTCTGGTACAAAAGAACCTATTCCCCTTGAGTCTTTTGCATATAATATTTCAAAGGCATTCACAAATCAAATATACAAACTTCGATATGCTTTATGTTCCCTATTGTAAATGGACAATAACAAGGTAGAAGGATATAATGCTCAATTTGTTCTAACAAACCTTGACAACATAACTACATAACCAACAACAAAAAGAAGTATCATAACAAATTTGCCAATTGATTAAATCCAGAGTGGAACAAATGTCTCAAGAGTTCCATTCAAAAAAACAATATGCACTACTAGCATTCGATTGATAGATGAATTCAAATGCATATTCCAACTTACATTTCTGGATGCCTTTGAAGGATGTAGTTTTAACAAGCGAGTGGTCCGATTGAATGAGACATAGGGTTTTGCGAGTTTATTAGTATTGAGTCCGGCCGTATAAGGATAAGAAAGCGCGTGGGAAGAAGGTGATGCAGTGACGAACATGGTGAGGTTGTTTTGTGTTCCTCCGGATTGATTGAAATCCGGGTAAGATTGGGTGGTGGCTGCTGCATTACAATCAGAAAAACCTAGTTAGGTTAGGTGGGTGGCACATGATGTTTTGAAGAGGAAGAGAGAGCAGAAGAAGAAGAAGAGGAAGGATTTCTAGGGCAGTTAAGAAGGAGGGCGGCGATGGCGGATGAAAAAGAAGCAGCCGGAGGAGGAAGCTCCGACGAAGGAACCAGGAAAGACCAGTTTATGTGGGTGGGTTGGTAAAATGTATAAAGCCGTGTGAAGACAGCTCCGAATCTTTCGGATAACGGACGAATTACAAAACTAGTCCCTTGACTCCGAGTGCATTTTATTTTACCTTATATAAATCAAGGTTTTTAACTCTTAAATAGCATTGCGGGCCTTTGCGTTTGGTTCGTCGGAATCTGGTGGAATTAGAATGGTCAATTTTATTGACCAAATTCTTTCATGTCGTTTGGTTGCCTAAGGAACGGAATTCAATTTCCATGAATTCCTTCACTTGTGGATTTGCCCATTACTTCTCAAATGAGATGGAATTGAATTCTATTCCTTCCAATCTTTTGTTAATGACAAAGATGCCCTCATCCGACCACTATCAGCCACCACCACTGCCGGCCACTGCCACCGGCAACCACCACCTCTAGCCACTTCCACCGGCCACCACTACCGTTCAACATTATTAAATGGTATTTTATTAATATTTTTTTATTAAAAAAAAACATAAAAGGATATTTTTGGTCATTTGTCACCATTTCATTCCAATTCCAATGCTATATTTTGTTAACCAAACAGATAGATTCTAATGCCTTTAGCATATTCCATTCCATTTTTTGTCAACCAAACAGTTAGTCAAACCCAATAACATTCAATTCCAATTCTTTTGATAGATTTCATTCATTCATAAATCATTCTGCGAACCAAAGGCCCCCTTAGATTCCTACGCAAGTTCTTTCTTTTCTTGGGGGTAATCGTGTGTTTTTGGGTCAGTTTATGCACACAGGCTAATTGCTCAAGCGATCACGAATAATCTAAAGTCATTGTAGGTAAATCTCCATGGCTACAAGGCCTACAAGGGGTTCGGCAGCATCTAGATTCAAACATGAGAAATATGATATTTCTACTACATCCCTTGAGTTTTACCGGTGCTCCACAACTCAAATGGTTTCCAATACAAGTTTCTTGTAAAAACAAAGTGAAATGACCTGTAGGAACTATCATGTGAAGAGTTCTTACAAGAACTCCACTCTCTTTGAGTTCTAATGTAAGAACTTTGATTCTTACCATGAAGTCTATGTCAAGTGACACCTAGTTTTTTAGTATATTTTATTGGTATATAACTTAAGTGTTTGATATTTGTTTATAAACGAGGTGAGAATGCCCGCGCGTTGCTGCGGGTTATGATGTATGTGCGTGTATGGAAAGGTTATATCATGTTGCATGTTTGGGAAAGACTAAAACCACATATTTGAGTATGACCAAGTATAAGAACAAAACATCGTGTGTTTGCTACCAGTATGGCTATAGCAAACATCGTGGGAATAAACTATTAAGAAAGTTAACAATATTGATAATTATTACATCCATTTGATTGATATTGACAAAGTGATAAA
>LUCG01091592.1:0-12559 GCA_001633085.1 Carthamus tinctorius | reverse complement strand
TGGGAGGGGAGAGATTATTAAAGGGGGGACCACGGTCAAAGCCGCATTTATTGACCGGATGAGTGGTTGAGAATCATTCTCGTATTCTCTTAAATAGTTATCATTCTCGCATGAACCTTCCTCTAATATATATATATATATACACATACATATCCCCCATCCATGCCTATATATTTCCATACTAGTACTCTAAAGATCTGAGATTAACTCATTGAAGGAAAACTCATATTCATTATCCTCATAAAAACTCTAAAATCACAAAACCCTAGATATATTTACCTTCTCACGATTAATATAAATTAGCACATTAGCAAGTAATAAAATATCATAAAAATATTGGTTGAAGAGAACTCATAACCTCCTCCATCTGAACTGCTGATTTTTTATCAAAGATGTGGATTGGTTCACACGGTTTATACCATTTTTTGGATTCACAACACAAATGATCTTCCCTATATGTATATATATATATACACACACACTAAGTTATATTAATTCCATATATCCTTGTATGTGCATAAATATAAGATTCATGTATAAAGAAAATATTGATACATATATGAAAATACATATGTATTTTCATGTATAAGATCCCTTATGAACTTTTGTTTAACCCAAAGAGTGAAGATGTCATGGAACCACATAAATATGACATAAATAGATATGCCTATATTACTAGTTAGAGAGACATTCACATGTGAATAATACTCAAGCAACCCTAACAACCAAAATCCAACTTATAAGAACACATGGCAAGAACTTTTAGCATAGCTACAAAGGAGTAACTTAGTGTTGTAGGGGAGGATCTCATCTAGGGTTTGTTAATTAGGAGAAAACCCCAAAATAAAGAAGGAACCCTAACTTGATGAAATCCTTGAAAATAAGAGATGATTTGTTGTTAAGAGAGGTCCTTCACTCTTGCAATAAAAATGAATCCAACTCTAAGATTTCATCCACTAGATTATATTATAAGGGTTTATTGAAATGAGATGGAGTTTTTGGAATGAGAGTCATAGGGGGAGAGGGAGTGTGGTCGCTAATGAGAAAGAGAGAAAAGAAACAAATATTGATCAAGTGTATAACTATATAATATACTATTTATATATAATATTGAGAGCTATGGTCATCGATTAAAAGGGTATTTTCGTAATTACGTCTAAAAATAACTAATATTTAGAATTAAGCATGTATATATTTATATATTGTCACCTCAAACATCTTAAGGTTGACGATTTGGATCAGGTTCGTGTTATCGGGTTCGGGTCAGTTTCATGTCGACCCGATTCTGACCCATTTATTTTCGTGTCAGGTTTAGGTCGTGTCGTTTTTTCTCGAGTCGGGTTCGTGTCGACCCATTTCGGCCAAATGTGTTCGACGAGTAATTTTTCGGTCATCGAATACGGGTTCGTGTCACCTTTTCGTGTTGGGTTCGGGTCGTGTTTCGTGTCGGGTCAGGAATCATGTACTTGCTTACATACCTACGTATTCGGGGCTTCACTTTATGTACCTAAGTGTATAACTATATAATACATATCTATATTTTTATTCACTTTATACACACACTACAACAAAATTGAGTTTATAGGACGCCTAAAATAATAAAGCGTCCCAATAGAGTGTTTTATAGGACGCTAATTTATAGGACCAAACACAAAAGCGTCATATATAAAGGCGTTGCAATTAGTTTATAGGACGCTTTTAGACGTCGTAACAAGTTTTTTAGGATATTTCCAAAAAAAACCATCGTATTAGCTAACTTTATAGGACGCTTTTGAGAAATGTCTTATAAACTTTATAGGACGCTTTTACGAAAATACTCTTATCACATGTGATGAATGATCATGATGATACACGTAAAGGCACCTTGTGGTTGCAGACAACTTGGCCAACAACCTAAATCCGGTCAAAGGTCGTTTGCTTCACTAATTTAGTATCTCTCTCTCTCACACACACATATATAATGTTACGGATTATAATATCATATCGAGAACACTTTTATCATATGCAAAAAATTCCTAATGGTATGCAAGCAAGAACATGAAATTTGTGGTTTTTATTCTAAGCTTGAGTATTAAGTTCATATGATTATATACCATGTTTGAAAGCTTGTATGAATAAAAGGGGGCATATTCACACGTGAATATAGTGATATCCATCATTTTTATACACGTGTAAAGAAGGAAAAAAAAAAGGATATAGTCGTTGGATGGGTTTCTTCTTAACCAAGTATTAATAACACAAAGCAATACATCTTATGAAAAGAATGGAAAAATGATTTTTCATGGAAAGAGTATTATGATTAAGAATCAAAGAAAAAGAAACAATTTTTGAAATGATTTTTAAATATTTAGAATGTAAATTTAAGTTTTAATCATTAAATAACTACCAAATTATTTATCTGTTATACTCCCTCTCTTTCGAACCACGGCCTATGCTACTGTTCAAAAACCGAGCAACCGATAGCAAAGCATTGATTAATTTGAATGAAAGTTAGAACACCGTTCTAAAACCAAGCCACACCATTAGTCACTATTCAAGATCGACAACTCTTAACCGCTCCCTCGAATGCCAGAGAGGTAAGCGGATCCTAAAATCCCTTTGCATCTCGTTTTCCATATGCTGCATATCCACTACATTTGCATATATGAAACCGCTTGTTTATAGGTGCTGCTGAATGTTTCATACACGAAACCTCTTTATTCAGTGACACAACCAACTGTTTCATATATTAAGATACACCATTATCAGCAAAGGTGAAAGATTGTCTGAGAAACGTGAGAAGTGGATCCGAACCCTTTGATCACCTTAAATCTCAAGCTCAACCATGAATCCTGCTTGATACCTGGATTGATCTGTTCCATCTCATCCTAATGTACATGCAACGGTTGATACCTGTTTCTCACATTAACTTAATTTCTCACCAGAACCCAACCCTATTATCCACTTACTAAACTTTTCATATACGAAACCTCTTTATTGTGATATCGTCTTTCTAAGGCCCATTCAGTTACGGCTCTTAATTGGGCCTAGCGTTGGGCCAAGACTGATAGACTTTTTGTGTTAAGGACTATTATTTCTTTGTGGGTAAACTAAAATACAATAAAATCTTATTTAATTCTTAAAGTATTTAATGTAAATAATTATAACCATAATTGATTATTTTCATATATATTAAATACAATTATTAATGAATTTAAGTTTATATCAATTAAAATTAGTTAGAGTTATTAATTAATTTTAGTTATGCATTATATATTAACAATTTTTTTTACTATACATATTTATCAAAAAGCAAATATAACAATCTTAAAAATACATATGTAACTTACATAGGATTAAAGTTATATTTTTTTCATAGATTATTGAAATATGATAAATAGTTAACAAAGTGTTTAATCTAATTATTAATGATATTCTTTTCAAAAATACTAATTAGTTAGGATATGTGACATTGACCAATTTTATTTTTATTTATATTATATGTAATGATTATTTAAATCACATATTAATGTAGATCATTTCTAAAATTTGTTTTAACAAATTCTAGATTTATAGTATATATAATATTCAATTTTAAATTCTTGCAATTAACATATTATATGATTAAGTTTTATTTACTTTCTTATTTGTTTTAATTAATATTTGTATATTAAAAGAAATTTATTTCAATTATATTATAATTTATTTTTTGTTGAAGACGCTTTTTTCGGTCAAACAATCGTAAAATACATAAATGGTTAATCTATTTAAGATAATTAAAACATCCACAATGGAGATTTTTTACGAGGTTCTTTTTTGGATTTTTACAAGAACCTCCACTGTGCGACAGAGGTTCTTGTCCAGTCACATGTTCTTATTAGATCAGAATGTTTGAACAAGAACCCGGGTTTTTGTAATACTTTCCTTCTGTTATTATTTTATTTATTATTTCTTAATCATTTTTTCTTTTAATATATCTATAAAACATATATATTGTGAAATAAATCTCATATATTAAATTGAAAATAATAATAATTATAAATGATTTTTTGGTTTCTTGTAAATTTTTATACAAATTTTATAAGTTGTTTGTTAATAAATTTGATTTCTAATTATTTAATTAATTTATTATGTTTATATTATTTTTAAATAATTTTATACATATACATCAAAATTAAATGATGCACCGTATATTAATAATCATATAAATTCTGAGATACGTTCAAATGAAGTTCATCATGAATTCCATTCCAACTTAGTTGAACAATATTTGGTCGAATCGAGATTATGAGTGATCTATAATTCTATATTACTATAAATTATTTATGCGTACTTTTTCTAAAGATTAATATATCTGTAACGTTGCATCCTTTTTTATTGTAGTATAAAATTGTATTTGTGTTTTAATTGTTTTTCATATGTGTTAATAATATACAAATTGAAAACAATTAAGATTAATATAAAAGTGAAAAATAATAAATTATATTTGAATTTTTTAATATATATTTATATAATAATTTATAAATAAGAAAAGAAAATGAGGTTTTTGTAAGAACATCAATTGTAGAGTTTTAAGAAGATTTTTAGTTTGTTGAGATGACAATGATGTGGCAGGAAAAAAATATGACAAGTGATATTCTTGGAGGTTATCCATTGTGTTATGGATTTACAAAATACTGTCCCAAAACGTGAAAAATGCTAAATATTGGGAACTACCCAGGGAGGAGTAGGAACAAGAACAAGAACAAAAAGAAAGTTATCAATAAGAACTAATCGGCTAATAGGGATGGGTCTAGGATGTTTTTCATACGGTGACACTATATTTTTCATACGGTTTTATCCACGTGTCTTCATCTTTTTACCAATGTTCAATAGCGTCTAATGTGTTTTTAGCCTAATTCCATCGGTCCGAGGGGTTTTTAAATGTTTTTTTTTTTTTGGTNAGTTCCTTTTGGCCTTTTGGTTGATTACGAGATACGGTTGAATACTTTAAAATAATATGATTACACCTTCTAAAACGATACGGTTGCACTTTTCATAAACCTATGAATTTTTACCTTACGACGGAGGAACGATATGGTGGCACGTGCCATCATGTACCTCTCTAAGTCCGTCCATGTCGGCTAAACGTGATAGCTTACATGTTTATAAACTAGTTTATACCAATCATATTTGTTCATCAGCTAACTTATAAGTCTCCAACTAATTTATCAGTGGCCTAGCTAACTTATCCGCCAGTTTGCCAAACACGAAAAATACGAATATTTTAAAAAGGTGATGATATTTCTTCAAACATGTGTTGACATATAAGTCGAATAAGCTTGAGATGGAAGCAAAAAGTGAGGGCGACAATTCACAATTGTGATTGATTTAGCAACCAACCCAAATTCAACCTCTTTCCAAAATTAAATACCATAAATACTTTCTCCGACTCCAATCACATGTTTTCATATTTTAACATTAATATTCAAGAATAATTTATCAAACGTTCACTTCAATAATATAAAAACATTTTATTCTACACGATAAAATTCACTTACTAGTGTATAAATAACCATCATTTAAATACCGATTTAAGTTTCAACTTAGATTCTCTATAGATAAAGAAATCGAGCACCTAACAACGCATCTTTAAAAATCTAAGACCTATTCATGAAAATATTGTTATACCATCTTTCGTCGAACCAAAAGCCCATGCCACAATACTGCTAGCTAGTTGTAAAACATTTATATCCCAATTGGAAAATAAGATGACACTGCTATACTATTTGCCGATTTTCGGTTGTTACATCCAAAATTGCAATGACACCGTCATTTTTTATCTGTCTCTCTTGATTTTAATAAATTATAATTTAATTACCAAAATTTTATTTATGATGAATTTAAAAATAAAATTCTAAACCATAAGTTAATGTGATTTAAATATGTAATTTGTTTTTTAAAATTGCGTAATTATTTATTTAATAAATTATAAATAATCACATTAATGTTAATAATTGATATTTGATTACTCACATAAAGTAAGAAATGTATAAAAATAATTTCCTTATTATTAGTATATATATATATATATATATATATTAGAATATGGAAACAAAAATCACTATTATTGAAGGAAAGTGGAAATGTAAAGGATAAAATGAGGTGAAAAATTAGGAAAATCCCACAAAAAATTTATGTTTTTCAAATCTCTCAAACTTAATTTGCTTCCTCCCTTAAAGTAATCTTGCCTTATGTAAGCAAAAAAAAATAGATACTATTTATAAACAATTGCGATGATAATTGAGTTGATAGAGGAACGTTCAAATACAACATCTCTAAATTATATAACCGTTACACTCTAATCATCCACCAACTATTTTTTATTTAACCACAAGGCTTATGGCGTAGCGGTAAGGCCTGTGGGGAATGTGGATGGTATCCCATTCACCCCAGGTTCGAATCCCCTCGTGCGCATCTTGTGGCCAGGCTTAGTCTCAGACGGCCGAATTTTCAATTTCAGTTCTATATTGCCAAGGATGTAATTTAGGCAAAGCCTAGATGAACCTTATCCAAAAAAAACTATTTTTTATTTTTATTTTTGTTTTTTATTGTTTTAAATTAAAGGTAATTATAATTATCTAAATAGTAACCATTAATAATCAAATAAACCTTATTAATTAAGTTGTAAGGATTGTAGAATTTAAAAAGGTTGGATAAGTAATCCACATCATAGAATTCTAAAGTGTGATTTGCAACGTTTTAAAACCCGGGTCAACCCGGCCGGTAACCGGTGGGAAGACCGGTTTAAAGGGACCAGTTTAATAGTCTATTTCAGACCCGGAAAGAACCGGCCGGTTTGAAGGTTGAATCGGTTGAACCGGTGTAGTTGACCCGCTTTTTTGTGACCCGGTTTTTGGATTAATAAAAAAAACTTATGTTTTATGTGTTTTTAATGTTTTTGGATTGATGTAATGTGCAGTTTTAATGTTTCTGAATTGATATAATGTGTATTTTTTATGTTTTAAGTTGTGGACATCAAATTCTTAATTTTATGTGTATGTGTGTGTGCATATAGGAAAATATAAAATGCATAAAAATCCTTGAAAATAGTTGAATCAGTTCAACCGTTCGAACCGATAACCGATCATCAAACCGGTTCAACTAAAAACCTGTTTCTAAAACATTGGTGATTTGAAATTTGAAAGGAATGTGTGATTGTGGGGGGCAATCACGTGACATGATTGAGGAAGAAGAGGGTAACATGGAGGATGTTTCTTAAATTGGGTCCACTTACCCATGCTTAATTTTTACTATTTCTTATTTGGGGTGGGGTTACTACTATTTGCATCAATGAAATGCAATGCAATGCCAACTTATCTATTTAGGTTGTGTTTGGTAAACTAGCAATAAGTTAGCTGGTAGCTGACAAGCTAGCTGTTGATTAATAAGCTAGTTAATAGCTGATAACTTAGCCAAAAAGCTAGCTTATGGTATATATCTGAAAGGATCAGCTTATAAGCTAACTTATTTTTGCCAAACACAACCTTAATGTGTTACATTAGCTTTGTAATAAATCTCTACATCAATGCAATGTCATTCATCTTTTACACTTCTTTTTAAAGTGATTCCCACTAACAAATTTATAATTTATAGTCATGTATTTTAATAATTTATGATATTACAAAATATTAAATATGATTTATTTATAATATAAATTATTGATTAATTCTAACATAAATTATAAATCTATATATAATAAATAAATAGCTAGACTGTCACATGTCGTTTTCTGGTGAGTTGAAATCAGTATTTTTCCGCCTAAATATGTATCTGGACGTAGTTTACACTTTTAGTTCATTTAGACTTATATGATTGACACGTAATCTTTTATTTAATAAATCCCACTAATTTAGTAAACTTCTAAAAAAATAAGATTTAAATTTGAATATAGTCAATATAACCATTGAGTTTTAAGATAATACTTAATTATTATTTTTGTAAATTATAGTAAAGAATTTGAATTTGAATTAGTTTGAGATAATTTATGTTTGAACTCATGTAACTAATTGATAAACATAATAAAAAAATAAACATCTCATTTTGAATATAAGAAAATATAAAATTTAATCAAGATAAGCATTGAGCTTTAATATAATACTTAATTATTACTTTTATGAAAAAATTACTATTAAACCTAAATCATTGATTCCATCCTTTCGCTAACAATTGCTCTTTTGGCTCGTCTCCTTCATTGTTCTCATCGAACCATCGGTTTGCTTCCATCCCTTCGTCAACAATTGCTCTCTTCACACTTCTCCTTTATTGCTTCCATCAAATCATCGGTGAGTTTAACCTTTTTCCCCAATTCGACATTCTCCGATCGATATCTTCTTAATAGCTTAAATGTTTTGCGACACATCGCGCGCATAAATATCTAGTTAATTGTAAAATGTAAAATATAAACTGTTTTTTTCTCTTTTACTATATTTTGTGAATAAAATTAATTAAAATTATTAATTATAAAATATATTATTTACATAAAATATAAGTTTTTTGTATAACTGAAAGTGTAAATAGATTGCAGGGATGTGGATGGTCTTATGCACATTTGCACATGTGTCCTTATCATGTCATCTTGCAATACCATTTGCAAGATTGATGTGGATGCTCTACGTTCACCTAAGAAGTGTTAAATTTGATGGGAGACGTAAACAATGGTTATCAGTTGTTGGATGAAAAATGAACGAGGTATATCGAAATAAGATGTTATAGATTAATTCTTCTTTAAGCCACAATTCATATGAAGGTATTTAATTAAAAATAATCAACGATTTAAAAATACTTCTCATCAAAAATGACAATTTTCACATGATCTCATGCCTTATTTTAAAGCTTTTTTTTAAGGAAAAGTTCAGAAAAAATCAAATCTCTTTTTGATTGATTAAATTCTTAACCTATTTTTTGAATGAAAAATTATTAAACTTTGTCATTTTAAATAATTAAGTCACTAAACTATTGTTTTGAATGAGAAAACCATCAAGGTTTCTCATTTCAAATGATTAATTCCATTAACATTTTTTTCCAATTAAAATAAATCAATGAACTTTTTGAAATTTAATACTTACATTCTTTTAACCTAAAATGGTGTAATTTCATATATTTTCTTCAAAATACTCTTAGTCGATTATATGTAGTTTTTTTTGTTAAAAGGATATAGATAACCAATTTTTGAAAGTTTGATGGTTTATTTATTGAAAAAAATAGTACAAGAACTTAATAATTGAAAATATAAAAGTTTAATGGTTTTCTCATTTTTAAAAAATTGTTCATGAAATTTATCATTCAAAACAAACAAAATTAATGGTTTTTATTCAAAAGTTTAATGAAAAAAAAATCCAACTTTCGAATGACCAACACTGAAAAATACATAAACAATAGCCGAATCCATTGCATGATTTTATCCTTATTTTACACATGATCTTAATATATGCTCACAGAGATCAAGGGGCTTTGATTTTTAGTTTAGATTTAGCATATTTGACATATGATTAAGGTTTAGGGTTTTTGATTCATAAGTTTTGTACAATACTTTGGTAATAATGAATTCAGCCTACTCTAATCTAGTCTTATTCAAATTCATGTAAGTTTTTGATGACTTTCAAATGTCTGCAAAAGGCTGATATGAATGATAAAAGGCCAGGGTGCCCACGACAAAGGGTGTAAGGAAAGGCAAATAGTAGAGGGGAAGGGGGGCACATGTCGGTACATGACCAATGGTTTACTATCATCTTTTAAGTAATGGTAAAATGACTAAAATATCCTCAAGTTAATGGATTAGCAGTTAACAAAGTTAAGACAAGGGATTAAACTCGAAACAAAACGCACACTACAGAAACAACAAATGTAATTATTTTATCGTAGAGACGAAATTTGTAACTTGGTGTAACCATGTAGACCAAGAATGTAATTGACTCCTTATTTTATCTCCACCTTCAACTCTTTATATAAGAATAAGATGAAATGTATGGGGTTTTTTTTTGCCTCAAAGTTACCTACTTCAAAGTTCAAACTTGATTTTATATGTCTTCAACTTACCATCAAATATTATACAAATAAATATTTAAAGTTTGTTTGATTTATATTAAAATAAAAAAAATAAAAAAATGGGAGGGTGGAAAATGATTGAGGAAAGCGGTTGGGGGCAAAAAGGGACTCAGGAATTGCATGCGCATATGATGGTGTTTGGGTCCCCCTTTTCTCCCCCTTGTTGCAATTACAAAATTGCCCCCCATATCAACCCCTTAATCCTCAAACTAAGTTAGCTAATTAAACTTTCATAACAAAAACATTGTGAATGTTATTTTCTTAGTGTTTTATTGTAAAGTTTCAAATATAAAAATATGGTTTTATGGGTCTTACAAAAATAGTTTGATCTCATATGATTCTTTTTCTTGAAAGACAAATATATAAATGAAACTGAAACCTAGCAAGAAGCTAGCCCAACTACACCAAGTTTACAGAAGGAGCATTGCAAACCTTATCAAGCCAACCCAAACTTCTACAACTCACATCTCTCAACTAGAACCAAAAATAGAGCGAAGGAAAAAAGAGGGTTAAAAATCTTCTTGTTAAAAATAGTACCCTTTTTCCGCAGAGCCCATAAATAAGCTTTCCCTATCACCTCTCTAATCGTACTCCATTTCATAGTCTGGTCCTTGTTGCAAATAAATTGGAAAAAATCCACCAATGCCGTGCAATGTATGGGCAGCAGGTTCCCCTTCGTGTTAACCGCTCGTCCGACCTCCACCGCTTGTCAAGAATAACGCCTCTTTTTAAGAGGTTCGCTTTCGTAGGAAACCTATCAAGACATGCCCTCTAATTGAAGATTCTCACTTTTAGCGGGATAAGCTTATTCCACCTGAAGATCTTGCATGATCCTAAGTCAATATCTATATATATATATATATATAATATGGTCAGCTTTGAACGAGAATATTGGTCAAATAAAAAAACTAACATGAAAAATGTCAAATCACATGTTATTTTACAATAAATCACATGTGATTCACATGACCTTGACTGTGATCTAGGTTGTAGACCACGTTGTCAGCACACTTATGTGTTGATTGTGTTCATTAATCACATGTGATTTCAGTATAAAACGACATTCGATTGGGTCGTTCTCTTTATCTTCTATTTTGACCATACTCTTGTTAGAATCTTCGGGATAAATACTTATCTATATATATTACATAATATTTTAAGATTCTAACATCTGACCTATTAGAAAACCGGGTTCCACTGATAATCTAGATATAGCTAAACCAATGGCCATTTATTAGCAATATTGATGTATGATTGCTTTATATATGTTTACACCAAAAGCTGTACTATATTTTTCCAACTTTTACCTTTACATTTAGAGATTCATCAACTAAATAATTACCCTTTAAATATATCATTATGATTGCAAAACTATGTCATTAATTTGTTTTATGATTCTTAATTAATTATAATTCATCCATGGCTAGCTAGCTTGTACTAATAAAATAATTAAGGGTTGTTTGATTAATTAATCAAATTCTTTTTCTTGTCATCATACAAACAAATTATTATGGATGAAACTATTTCAATATATCTAAATTAAAATCATATAGAATTTAAATTAAGATTTTTAATTAAATCAATAAATCATTATACTTGGTTTTTATTATAACACATGCTTTCATCTACACAGTTATTGTTTTTGCAAATACAATAACAAATTAAATTTAGCTCTATATTTTTCTTAATTAACCATAAGTCCATAACTAATTCTTTTTCAAATTTTTTTTTTTAAAATTCATAACTAATTCTTTGATGCTGAAAATTAAGCTTTAGTAGGAGGAAAAGTCTTGGGTAAGTACTGACAACATATTTGCTGAAAAGCAAATTTATGACTTGTTTTGTTTCTAATTTTGGCAAAAGGATTCAATTATTTGTCAGGGAGCAAGACAGTGTTGTAAGCAAGAAGAAGCTCTTTTGGAGTATATGCATATATATATATATTTTTTACCTCATACATACATACATACATATATAAATGGGTGGGTTAAAACGAGAACGATATCAATTTAAGAGAATACGAGAATGATTCTTAGCCACACATCTTTGGTTATGGTGGACGTGATTACGGAGGATTGACGCAATTCATGAGAGGGTAGAGATTATTAGGGGGGACCAGTCAAAGCCACCTTTATTGACCGGATGAGTGGTTGAGAATCATTATCGTATTCTCTTAAAAAGATTTCATTCTCGCATGATCCTTTCTATATATATATATATGGAATTTCTTTTGTGAACTATAACTTTGGTGTGAACTTGTGAACCGAAACAAAAAGACGATTTCATTAGTTAAATCAATGAAATTGGTTCATAAAATTGTTTAATATGATGAAATTATATTATATGAGTCATTNAATTGTTTCATATTTCGGTGTTTTTTACGTAAATTTCATACACTTTTCCATTCTTATGAAACTGATTTATATATTTATATAAACCTTTTGATTTTTACGTAAAAAACACCGAAATATGAAACAATTTCATCAAAAATTGA